>JASCRA010332224.1:0-11410 GCA_030264435.1 Desmognathus imitator
CTGTCAGAACCGCAGTGGCTCAGGTGTCAGTAGTATACAGAAACCTTAGAGATAGGCTACACAAGATGCAATGATCACTGAGTCCTTTGTAGAAAAATATGTGCGCTTATAAGGCATGTTTATTAGGATTATAAAAAGGTTACACAAACAACGAACACTGTACATGAGCAGCAAAATATAGGGATATAGGGTAGCTCAGGTTCGGGGGGGTGTCTCAGGTTCGGGGTGCGTAATGCTAGTACACTAGTTGCCTATATTTCTATCACTATGCTAAATACTCGTGTGAGAACACTCGTGTGGTGAAGAGGAAGCACTATTGGCTTGTTGCCGGGCCTATTGTCGTGTGTGTGTGTATGTAGGTGTCTTGTTTAGACCAGATCTCACCTATTGGTGTCGTTGCAGGATTCGCTGAGCGCACACTCAGGGCGCTAATGGCCACCCGCCGGGTGCGAGTGTATGTTGGCCTGGTCAGGACTGGTCAGCTGGGCTCCGCGTCTGTGGAGGTACTCAGCTGGGCTGGGGTGGAGTCTTGGGACTTCGATCTGGGCTGGACTGGCCACTCTTCTACACTGGACAGCCCGCCAGGAAGGTGAGGAGCCACTGGAATCTCAGGCACAAGGTGCACGCATTCGGCACTGGCCTGATGACCTGGCGCAGCCTTCGTCACGCCAGTCAGAGCCCTGACTTGCTGAACACTGACAGGCTTGTCAGCACCAGCTCTCCAGCGGGCTTGGCTCGTTCCTGGTTCCGGGCTTCTTCTCTGTCGATGGACGGCGTCTGGACCTCGGACCGGCAGCAGGTGTGGTGGCAGAGAGCTACTCCCTCTTGGGGAGGCCTACTGTTATACTTGCGCGAGTAGTGTTACAATTTGCAAGTATCCATCACTCCGTCCGGCTTGCCCGGTCAAAATTGCCTTTTCTCTTCCGAAAGGAAGCACCAAATATGGCTTTCCTGTGCCTGCAGCACGTTGTGTGCGGGTGTGGGCCGCGCTGCGATTGGTCAGGGCTCCACACACCTCCCTTGCTTAGGAGTTTACTAAGAGTCAGAGGAAGTGCTCGCAGGAACCTCAGTAACTTTTCTCCTGTTGCCAATTGCCAATTGTACAGTGCGAACAGAATTCATATCACTGTGAACCATTGTATGAATGCGGAAGCATGGGTTACAGATTAGAAAAGTAGTGCATCAGCAGCTCTGCAGTGTCGCTTGCGCTCGCGGTTAATTCCTAGCGTGCATTCATAACCAATGTTTTTCACAGTAATACGAATGAATCAATATGGCGTTTGCACTGCATTTCGGTTTTTCATACAGGGCCCCTGCAATATGCCCTACAGTTTCCCCCCTTTTGGGCGATCGTGTAGACATCCACGACTGGCCAAACAAAGGAGATAAATAAAAAAAAAATTTAGTAAAATTTTCACGCTCCGCTAGGGTCGCCCGTTCTCATCTCTGACATGTCACCTCGGTTTCGTCCAGCTCCCCCCTTTTGATATGTAGGGTTTCGGAGCATATCAAATAATGGCGAAACTGTTTCGTCGTCTATCTGTTCCATGCCTTATTGCCTTTAGTATGTGTATGCTATTCAACATTACTATTGTGGTCACCACTGATAACCAGGCCATGGATGCGGCTATCCCCCCTAGGACAATGTATAGGGCGTCATGATATTCGCATTGTGTCTCGATAATATTTCTTGATCGGCCTGGGAAAATTTATGTTCTGCTATAGACGTGTTGCTCCCTCGTATCAGTAATTGAATAGAATGCGATTTCTTTTTATCTAAAATGATATCTAATTCATCATCCGGTGGAATATCAATGGGGTGAATGGTGTTTACCATTTCCATTACTGCTTCTATTTTTTCGTTTGAAACATAGAACAATGTCTCAGATCCAATCGTTATAATAATATCTCGCGGCACAATTGTAGTGAATGTGGAATAGGGGATGGGTTTGACGATAAATGTGCCGTGTTTGGTGTACGTGACGGTTAGATTTGGAGCATTAGTGCTTACAAGCCATTTGTTGTTTATCAGTATGGCTTCAGTCACTATCTCTTTACTGCGGGTTACCGTGACGTCACATAATGTATGGCCAGTTGACGTGTCTCCTATAAAACAAAGATTTCCTCCCTTGTCTGGTATGAATGGTTTTCCAGGACAAAGGTAGTTAAAATCCTTAAAAATCTGACAGGATTGGAGCTTTGGTGTTAAATACGCCTCACTATCGTTTTGATATGCGATCAGTTCTGGTGTGTTGATTTTTGTTTTGATTCCATTGTTCCATGTGCCTACATTCAGTACTCTCTTTAATTGATAAATCCTTTCTGTCTTTACAATGGGGATGTTTAATAAAAATGAAATATGTAATAGTTGTGTGTCTATGTGCATAGGAATTGCTGATCCTGTCTCAAATGCAACTTTAATCTGCATGTTCTCTAACTCTTGTCCATGAATAGTGGTTAGTGCTTTCTTTATCATTTCATCATTGACAAAATAAAGAGGTATACATGCTTTCACTAAATTACTCATGTTAATTTCTAACTGTCTTAAATAAGTTTGGGTTATAAACAGTACAGGATCTACTATTGTATAAAATAAGTTCCTGGTCATAGTCTCTTTTTCGATTCGCTTCATGGCACTGTCCAACCTATCATTTTGGGTCCCTGTGATCACAATGGTATTCTTGACAATCTGGATCAGTTCTCTCGTCCTCTCCTGTTGGGTCACCAAACTTTCCCGGATCTCATTCATCGCGTTTTGCAGTTCATCGTTTTTCCTTTTGACCTCCTTAACACTGATCCCATTCACCGCATTCATAGTCGTCCCTACTACAGTACCTATCACCGTAAGGAGCGCCATGACCCCCATAACAGCCCCGGCAATCGCTCGTTTAGTTCTAGTTTTTGCCTGAATGTCTTGGGGTTGTGGTTTTATTATAGTTTTCTCAGCCTGTACTAAAATTTCTCTCATGACATCTTTTGTTCTTTCAATGTGGCTACGATACCAGTTTTTAATGTCTGTATCTATAACATCTGAAATATCTATATACTTTTTGATGACTGCCTCTATGTCAAGCTGCACAAACACCAATTGGCTTACAGTCTTATGATCGGTAATAAGGATCCCAGGAGTTTCTTGTATAACGATCCCAGAGTTCGGACCGCGTAACATTTTTATCGGGGTTCTTTGTGCCTGGCATCCGTGGCTTGACAGTAAACAAATACATATATATATAGTTTGATACTGAATACGTTGCGTTGGGGAAGAGGTTTGGTGACCATCAGTTCTCCGTGTAGGCATGGCAGGGATTAATGGGGTTAGGATTTCTATTGGTGTAAAGAAAAACAACATATGTTAATATTCACATCATATACAAAGCACTCATCTTTCTTCCCTTCCTGTCTCTATTTGCTTCAATCTTGACTGTGGATGAGCTATTTTTATTTGGTTCCTGTGAACCCAACGTTCTTCTTTTTCAGGGTTTTTGATGTCCTTTATCCTGTATACTACCGGCGACACTTTTTCTGTGATTTCATATGGACCATGCCATACAGGCAAAAATTTTGAATTTTTCGCTCTGTTTTTCAAATAGTTGTAATAATAAACCCTGTCACCAACCTCATATTCTTTTTTGTCTGTCTTCAAATTGTAGTATGTATGACTGGCATCTACTGCTTTCTCCAGATTTTTCTGCGCATGCGCAAAAGCATATTGTAAGTGTTTCCTGAGATTGGCTACGTAATCATGGGTTGACATAGCACCTATCAATACCTGTTCATTGACCTTATACAACAGGTGCATCGGGACGACCATTCTTCTTCCGGTTAACAACTCGAATGGACTGAACCCCGTGACTGATGATGGTGTGGCTCGTATTGCCATTAGGACCAGTGGTAGTTTAAGATCCCAATCTCTACCGTTCTCACTGACGTATTTTTTCAAAATATTCACAATTGTCTGATTGGCTCTCTCCACTGTACCACTACTAGCTGGATGGTAAGCTATATGTAGCTGTCTCTTAACTCCTAATATTTGCCATAATTTTGTCATTACTTCTGCTGTGAACGCTGATCCCTTATCGCTAGAAATACGTTCTGGTAATCCCTGACGACAGAATATGTGATTTATTAATAATAATGCAGCAGTGTCTGCTTTACAGTTAGGCGCGGGAATGCATTCGACCCATTTGGTAAATAAACATATCACAGTTAATATGTATTGGTTTCCCCTGTTTGATTTGACTACTGGACCAATGAAGTCTATCTGTACGTCAGACCATGGAAATGTTATCCCACGTTTTCTCAATGGCGCTCTATGTGATGGGGAACTAGGTTGAAACTGTGCGCAACGTAAGCAACCTGCACAATAGACTTCTACATCTTGGATCATATGCGGCCAGTAGACCAGCTCCTGCAATATAGCGTTTGTAACTTTTGTGCTCCGATGTCCTGAAGTAATTTCATCGTGAGCATGTTCCAACATGATACCCCTAAATGCAGTTGGTACTACCCATCGCATTGGTGCATTTTCAGTCACTCTCACGAGCAATCCTTTGTACAGTTTAAAATTGGCTCGTGCTCTGTATAATATTTTTAGTTCTTCATTAGCCTCTATTTCTTCCTGTGAAATCGGGTTATTCTCAGAATTTTCAATGAATCTGTAAAATTTACCAATAATCTCATCTTTTATTTGTTCTGTTATCAAATCCGGGTCTGGTCCTTCACTTGACCACACCGCTATGTCATTTACACGTGTTTGTGACCTAGTAATAGCCTCGCATTTGTTGTCTTTTATCTCTGTCATTAAATGATCAATAATTAACAATTCGCCATTAATAGCGCCCTCTGCAGCCATTCTATCCGCAACGTCATTTCCACATTTTTCAAACCCTGGAGTCTTGGAATGGCCTCGGGTCTTATGCCAATAAACCACCATATTATTTTGACTCACCATTTCATCAATTGCCTTAATCATATTGGCATGCTTCAAATTCTTACCATTCATACACTTCATTCCACGTGCCTTCCACCCGGGAAGATACTCAACAAATGCATTTCGCACGTATACTGAATCAGTAATCATCACCATTTCTTTTAACTCATACTCACTTGCAGTTTTTACTGCCAAATATACAGCAGCTAATTCAGCAATTTGACTACTTTGATTTCCGATTTTTCGACCTTGTGGCAATACTGGATAATCCTTCACCCACATGTTACCAACTCCAGCCACTCGTTCACCTGCCTCATTTTTGAATGAACACCCGTCTACAAATACACATGGCAAATCTTTATGTTTTTCTTCAAAAATTTTGTGAGGTGAATCGGCGAATGGTTCCATATTGCTTATTTCAAAATCCTCTCCTGTACATTCCTCGGCGTCACATTGATGTAGATTAGCTAACCCTTGGGCTACCTGATTTTTTTTATTTTTAGCATATCTAATTTCTACTGGGATGCTTTGCATTGACATCATCCACCCCGTAATGCGCGATCCTGTAACATTCCCTTCTCTGATTTTGTTACTGTTTAAGAACTGTATGGATTGATGTGAGGTTTCCAAAATTATTTTACTTCCATATATGAATGGTTTAAAATGTTGGACAGCCCAGACAGCTGCGAATAAAGCCTTCTCACATTCATTGAATTTAACCTCCACCTCTGATAATGTTTTACTGGCATACGATACTACCTTGGGATTACCATCCTCTTTTTGATATAGTACCGCTGATAAACATCTGTCTGTGTTTCCTACTTCAAGGAAAAATTCTTTGTCTCTTTTAGGATATGCCAAACAAGGGGCATTTACTAATTTCTCTTTCAAAGTTTTTACTGCTATTTGATGTTCTTCATTCCATTCCCATTTGCTATCCTTTTTTAATAACATCAATAAAGGTTGGATTATCTCCGAATAATTCTCGATAAATTTTCGACTGTAATTGGCTAGTCCCAATATACTTCTAATGTCTTTAATACACCTAGGTTCTTTCAATTTAAGTATGGCATCAATTTTCTTCTTTTGGATATTTATCCCATTAGGAGTTACCTCATGTCCTAGGAAATTAACTCTGGTTCTACACCATTGTGCTTTCTGTAACGACACCTTGGCACCTGCATCCTTCAACTGTGTTAACACGTGTTTTATCTCACTTAGGTGCTCAAGAAATGTTTCATTTTTTATTAGGACATCATCTACATAAGTTATAGTGCCTCGTTCGGAAGCATCTGGTAATGCTTTGGTTATAAATATGTTGAATTCACTCCCACTATTGACAAATCCGAACGGACTTCGTTGCCAACAGTACGATTTACCCTCAAACGTGAATGCAAGCTTGTACTGATCCTCTTTGGCTACGGGTACAATCCAATACCCACTAGTCAAATCCAATGCAGTATATATTTTAGCACCTTGCATACGCACCAATTCTTGATCAATATAGGGTATTGGCCATCTAGATTGGTGTACTCTCTTGTTTAACTCGCGGAGGTCCGCGCAGAGCCTCCAAGTCCCATTGGGTTTAAGGACAGCCAAAATCGGGGTGTTAAACGAACTATGTATCTTTCTAATGATCTTTCTCTCCTCCAGATTTTTAATAATCTCGGATAAATCCTCTATGGATGCCATAGGCAACCTATACTGTCGTTGAAATACGGGAGGTAAATTTGGATCGGTTGGGATTCTCATCACGTGTAGGTGTGTACCCCCACAATCATATGAATCTTTGGCAAATACTTCCTGATGTTCAATAAACATCCTTCTAAGCGCTTCTTTTTCTAACTCATCGGCACATCCGTCAGCTTTTGCAATCTGATCCTCAATTAATTTAGTAAACCCGGGAAATACCTCTGGGGTAGCTAACTCATATTGCTCCTCTAATTGCTGAGTTAAATCTTTGGTGGTCGCATGACAACAATATTCTGTTTCAGACTCCTGAATTGAAAATACGATAGTATCCCCTTCTTGCCTGTACTGCACCTTCACTCCTTCTGATGGGAGTTCTGGATAAATGGAATACACTTGAAACATCCCTTCAGGCTGTGACCACATTAATTTGTTTATCATTTGTGACTCTTCGTCAACCATCTTTTCAGTGGCACCTAAAATTGTGTTTACCAGGTCAGTACTGTGGAATGTATCCGAAATTGCATCGGCAATTTTCATCCCTTTGCGAATGCGTATAGATTCTTCATTTTGATTATCAACTAAAATTTTACAGACGCCATTTTGTAAATTGACGAAAGGAACGTACTTGGAATCGAGTCCCAGCTCTCTCCAATACTGATTTATGTGTACGTACACATCAAGCGATCCCACACAGCACTGTTCTGTTTTAACCGTTAACAGCACTGTTTCCTGTCGTGTATGCTTAGGAATATCAACATCTTGCGCAGCTATCAGTTCTACTGCATAGGGCAAAATTTGGTCACTTTGCGCAGCCAATTGTGCATCCATAAAATCTATAGGGTGACTTCCTAATCGAGACCACAATTCCCCGTTCAAGATATCAACAAAAGCCACCAATCGGTGCAATATGTCATTAGCAATACAAATATCAACGTCTCCTTTCACTATGTTCATGTTATGGCGCATTTTCTTTTCACCAATATTCACTTCAATCATGGTTCGCGCAATTATATCATTCTTGCTCGGATGAGACTCTCTGACCTTAATTTCATTACCCCAACTCCGTAATTTCTCAACCAAATTTTCACTAATGTACGACCTTTCCTGATTCAAGTCTAATTTAGCTTGCACGGGGCTGGACTCGCCCGCTATCCGTACAGGAAAGTACCATTCCTCGTTGATTTTCTCCATCTTTACTAAGACTTTAATAGGAGTGAACGTTTTATTCTCAACCTTCTTTCCCTTCTTTACCTCAGTAGAGAATCTCAAACAATTTTCGTCAATTTCAGATTCCCAACTTCGATTTGAATCTAACAGTACTGTGGATTGCAGCGCCGCAGATTTAGTCTGTTCCTGAGGATCTTTATCTTGCCTAGTGATGATAGTTACTTCCGGATCTTGTGAGTTCCTAAAATATATTTCTACCTCATCTGTGCGTCGTTCAACTACGTGAACTCTGCCATTGACCCGTGTTCTTGTTGTCATTTTTTTTATTGGTATGGGCCGTTTAACTTGTGCCCACAATATCCCGTTGAAATAGTCTATGAGGGGTGATAACCGACCAAGTACATCACCTCCTAAAAGTACATCAACAGAATTCAAGTCAACAATTACCATCGGATGTTGCATCTGGTGTTTTCCTATACTGATTTCTATCTCGGCAATCCCTACAATAGGAACATTTTCGCCATTCACGTTATGTAAATCTCGTGTGGGTTTCACCAGGGTCCGTATTTCATCCTGACTTTTCCCTTCATGAACAAAATCAAATAATTTTTTGGAAATCAGTGTGGCTTCTGACCCGGAGTCAACTAATGCTTCCATTTTCCATTGCCCTTGCAACTTGACTGGAGCATAATATCGACCATTTTCTTCTCTTAACTCGCAAACAAAATGTGAATTTTGAATCATTTTCTTTTTCATTGCACCGATCACCCTTTCTTCTATTTTTAGAGGTTTGGGTAAAGGCGCCTCACTTCTCACCACTTCATTTCTACTTGCCTCTTCCTGCATGGCACAAATTTGGGCTATTTCAGTACACTCGGGGCGTTTTGGACTTTTCGTTTTTTCCTCTTTTTTTTCATTTTGCTGTTTTTGACATTCTTTTCGCGGCATCGGATATCGTATATATCGCCCTTCATGCACATAGCCGTTTTTCTCAATCTGAGTTTCATCGAGTCATTGGTCTTCATGATTAGATTCACGCCTGTCTGGTTCTCCTGAGTCAACAGCATGAACTCTGGCACCAGCCCCACTACTTTGTGATAACAATCTCTGGACATTTTGGCTTAAATCTTTGAGTTGGTCCTCCAATACATTCAACCTATTGGGTCTCGGTGGGTATTGGTCACGACCATCCCATCGTCGAAATCGATTCTGATTATTATAAAAATTTCTCTGTCCCTGCCATTCTCGGTTATTACGATTGTCATACCGGTAATTCGGGCGATTGTCTCCCCTTTCGTAATCTCTTCTCCTGTCCTCATTTCGTTCTTGATTATTGCCCTGGGTTCTATACTGACCGCTCTCACCCCTGTGACTGTCACTATTAGCATTGGCACCCTCCGTTTTTTCAGTGCTTGTACGCATTTCAGATGGGTTCTCTCTTGGGCGGTACATAAAATTTGGTTTAGGATTATTTCCTTTGTAATTCGGGCTGACAGCCCCCTTTTTCTCACTACTCTCGAACTTTGAATTGTCTTTTCGATCATTGTTCCTTCGATAATCACCACCCTTACTCTTTGGTGGATTTGGGTCGCTACCAGCCTCAAAAGGTAGCTCTTTTAGTTTGCTCACCTCACAAATCTTGCTGGATTTAGCTTTGTCTTTCCCATCATTATTCTCTTCTGTCCTGCTAACATCAAAAATACTTTTAGCCTGTTTATAGATCCATTCAATGGACCTCTCTTCGTTGTAATCACGGGCCAATTGAGTCCGAATATTTCTCGGCAAACCATAGAAATATGCATTCTTAAACTGTTCCGAATCAGTGTTCACCTCCTTGTGGACTTGAGAGAACGCATTTTTAAGTTGTTGGAGGTATTCTCTGGGGTGTTGACTACTTTCACATTTCAGATTCAACGCATATCGTAATGCTTCGTGGGAATTTCGATGGGGAGAAAAATGTCTGATCACCTCACTCCTAAACTCAGCCCAATTTTTGTGGTCTTTGTTTTCTACTCCCATAAAGGATTGTGAATCGGCCGCAAACGTCCAAGACAAGTATGTTCGAAGTTCATCGTCACTACTCATATTGAGCGTTTGCATAAGCCGTTGGTACAATGCCAAATGGTCTTGAATTGAGGCATTCTTATTACTTTTGGAATATACTGGTAGCATACTTCGGATAGTTTTTATCGATTTTACACTACCATTAAAAGCTGAGGTTTTTGTGTTTCCTTCCTTCTTATCTGGTTCATTCCTACCACTTCTTCCCCGCCTCCTTTTTACTTCTGTCCACTCAGGCTCAGAATCATTTTCACTGGACATGAGATAAGAGTGCGACGCATACCTACTCTGCCGCTGAATGTCGCCCCCAGCCTTCCTTCTGGGTAGCATTTCATTCTCGCTTGAACCGGCACTAACTTCATAGCTCTCAACTTGACACGGACCAGCGATCTTATGGATCTCATTAACTGAAGGTCTGCGACTTTGAATTTTACGATTCTCATCATACATTCGACTTTGGAGTGTTTTAATATCTTCTTGATCAAATTCGCTCTGCCTCCTTAATTGATGTATTTCTCGCTCCAACCGAGCTATTTTATTCTCCCTATCATCTATGGTAGCTCTCATTTCCTTAACCGTGTCACTGGCCCCCCGGTAACGATCCTTCGCTTCTACTAGATCAACTTTTAAATGGTTCAGCTCCTGCCCCATTTTAGATTTCTCGGTTTCAATTTGCGTAATTCTTTCCCTGCATATAACGTCGCACCCTGACGATCCAGAACGCCTGCTTCTTTTGTGTGAAGTTTCCAACTCATGGATCTTTTGCTGATAATTATCACTACGCCTACGTTGCTCGTGAATTTGGGTCTGCAGCTCATATATGGAATTAACATGACCATTTTCTACAGTTCTCATCTCATTCATCCTTTCGTGACAACTCTTTAACTCTTGTTTAGCATGTTCAATTTCGTCCTGTAATTGTTGTATACGAGACTCACCTTCATTCTCACCGGCATTCTCTTCTCTCTCACACGCCACCGTTTCCATGCTGGCATATTTTCGCTGTGCATTCATCCATTTCTGA
This sequence comes from Desmognathus imitator, assembly GCA_030264435.1. Taxonomy (NCBI): domain Eukaryota; kingdom Metazoa; phylum Chordata; class Amphibia; order Caudata; family Plethodontidae; genus Desmognathus; species Desmognathus imitator. The sequence goes on from JASCRA010332224.1 coordinate 10,875, forward strand.
TCAATCTCATTCTTTTCAGTAAGTGTAGATAGCAGTTCCTCTTCAACCCCAGCGAGTTTTTCACTCAATGCTGTCAATTCTTGCCTCAATGCATTATTTTGATCGTAAAGCATTCTATGGGCAAACCATAATTTCCCGGCAAGACTGCATATGGCTTTCGTCTTGTCCTTTTTATCTTTTTTCGAAAATACTTCAACCATGCCTTGAGTAAGATATCCTTGTTTGTGTAACGTATCGTTGCAAAATTTACCAACTTCCTCTAATTGTTGGTCAATCCAATTATTCAGATCAATCGTTTTGGATCCAGAGTATGCGAACAGATCAGATACAGTGGTACCCATCAGTTCCTCTAGAGGGATAGTTTTGGTAGCCATTTTAAATCTCGTTATATTCTAGTTCAGAACGTCTAGAACGCTCCCATATACGTTTAGAACTGACAAATCCGGGTGTCCCCTCCAGCTGTCAGAACCGCAGTGGCTCAGGTGTCAGTAGTATACAGAAACCTTAGAGATAGGCTACACAAGATGCAATGATCA
>JASCRA010343300.1:0-11407 GCA_030264435.1 Desmognathus imitator
GTAACTGCTTTGTGCATTAGCCTCAATGTGTATTTCAAATACCTTTCTGATGTCTGGTATCTCTTGGCGTGTTTCGCTATAGAACTATAGACAATGGATCTAACTATAAGGACAAGGGATTGTTAGAGGGTTGTTGGAGTGGTGGGCGGAGAGGTATGGCCACTTGCCTGGTCCTCTCAACCAGACAGGAAAAATACAGGTACCAGCCTCTCTACCAGACATTAGCCTAAATGGAGAAAACCCTGTTACATTGTGAGGAGTGGTATGGTATGACACAATGTTTGATCCACAGAAACCTTATTGGTCAAAGCTAACTGAATCCCATTGCTAATGATACCATTAATACGCTTCACCTGAACATTGGTGTGCGGTGACTACAAAGATATCTTTACATGAGCTATAGCATTTTCTTTTAAAAAAACAATACTACCTGCAGCTTTGCGGAACAGCTATGGGTACAAGGATGGCTCCGTCCTATGCCAACGTCTACATGGGCAACTTTGAGACTGCAGTGGCGTGGTCGCCAACTCAATAGAACCTCGTGGACAAAATTGTCCTTTGGATACATTTCATAGATGACATTCTAATCATCTGGGAAGGCAGTCGTGCTGAATTAGATCTGTACTATAAATACTTGAATCACAATGAATTTAATTTGAAATTCACTCTAACGGCAAGTAATCTTGAAATCAATTTTCTGGATATCAACATCTTTGTGAACAACAACTGCTTACATACCAAAGTATACAGAAAATCAACAGCGGTCAACTCAATACTACACTTTCAAAGCTCACATCCTAAAAGCTTAAAAACCAGCATACCATATGGAGAATTGCTTAGAATACGACGGATCTGCTCGCAAGAACAAGATTTTGAGGAGATTAGTGAACAGTGTTGCACCAGATTGGCTAAGAGAGGATATCCTAAACAACTATTGAAGGACACCACAAACAGAGTTCAAGCAATACCACGAGAAGATTTATTGCATAAACCTACGGGCAGACAGGCACAGAAAAATAGCAATCAGGAACTCACCCGCCTAATCTTAAGCTATGCGCCTGAACATTGGAAAACTCGGAAAGTTCTAGAAAAATACTGGAACATTTTAACATCAGATCCGGACCTACTGCCATTTGTAGGTGATAGACCACAAATAACCTTCAGGAAAGTAGCCTCTCTCAAAAACAAGTTGTGCAATGAAAATAAGAAAAATCCAAGTGGAAATTGGCTCAACAAGAGAACCATTGGTTTCTATCCCTGTGGTGATTGTAACATGTGCGAGTTTGTTGATTCCAACCATCTCCAATTCAAAGGAAAGAAAAGCAAAACTTTTAACATCAGAAAACACATGAACTGCAACACCACCTTTACAGTCTACATGGTAACCTGTACCTGCAAGCTTACATACATTGGAAGCACGAAAAGAGAAACAAAATTACGACTACAGGAACATGTAAGAGGGATCATCAATCGGGACCCCAAACAACCTCTCACTAAACATTTTCTACAGATTCATAATGGCAAAGTTGAGATGACTTTTTCATGTATTGATTGCATTACTGTATTAGAACCAGGAAAAACAAAAATCCAATCCCTCAGGCAACGTGAGGCTATGTGGATTAACAAGCTTAATAGTATCCAATATGGCTTGAATGAAGACCATGAATTGCATAGCTATTTTAGTAATGAAAATCTTAAATAAAGGTCGGGTTCAACTATACTGAATTATGAGATAACTACATTAAAGGCCACAAACTTGCCACATTAATATGCCATTTAATTCAATAGTCAATACTACATAAATTACATCATCTCTCAGCCAACACCTAGTATTTTCTTCTCAGGGCACTAATAGCCTGCAGGTGTCAGGCACCATCTTGTTCACATCAGACTCTCATAGACACCTTTATCTATAGCTCACATATCCATATCATCCTTGAGGTCTGCTTATATGCTTACATGCGTAGATGCAATTTTCTAAAGCACTCCATACTTTGCATGCCTGTGCCGCTCTTATCTGCCAGCATTCACGCTTGTGCGATTCACCAGGGTTTAACCCATCGTATCCGCTTTAAGATCTCAAACCAGGTGACTCTACTAACATCTATATGTGAAACAATTGACAATACAACGTTCGTGTGTTGGCATTAATACATTTTTTTCTTTATTTTTTCTTTATTTTTTGGATAATCAGTAGTATGCTCCTTTTCTTCTTGATTCCAGTCCACTTTTCGATCGCATGGATGTATGCCATCGGGATTGGCTATCACCCCGCTCACGTGACTTACTTATGACCCAAGCAGAATCTCTTCATATGTTATACCGCAATTGTTCGGTTCACATTACGTTTATGCAATTAGGGCCAGCTCACCGTACTCGCTGTAATCTTTAACACCAGACAGCCCCTTTCATCATTTGCCGCTGGCCGACTGGTTAATCCAGCGGTCATGCGACTTTTTCACATTCAGATGAACACGTGTAATTTTGCACTTATTTACTTACTTAACAGTTCAGGTCAGTATTATCATTATCATTATTTAAGTAGCCTTCTACATCCAGCATCTATCCTAAAGCAGATCAATTACCCTTCTTCCGATTTCAGCCCACTTTTGAGTGTACGTATTTACGCTATTAGGATTGGCCACCACTCCGATCACGTGGTCTTCTTACGACCCAATCAGAAACTTTGTGTATTTAAAACCTACGCTTTCATCTGACCCAGCTCACACTCGCCGGGTCCGCCGGCGTTTTCACTCCCTTATGTGAAGACCCGTGTAGTTACTTTCCAGGTATGTTGACTATTTATGCAGAGTCACCGTTGTGCTCGTACGACAACTTGCACTAACCTCTGCGTTTTGAGTTACGCATTTTTTATGATACTCGGGAGTTTAATTTACATAGCGTGTGTACTTCGTGCTTCGCATACTTGCTTTACCGTTTAATTTTCTGCTGCATGTTATACAACTTTCTTGTAATTTTTGTGTATATATATACTCTGAGACCCATCTGCTGTTCTGGCACCCGGAGCTTGGGTTACCAGATAGGCATTAATCAAAACAATTATGCGATAATTTCTGAATACTTGAACACGCCCCTTCTTTTTCGTAATCGTTACTTCCACATTCAAACCTACTCAATTCATTAAACCTATTATAGCCGATTTGGCTTTACCTTTGGGTTAGTTCCCAAACTACTTTTTGAAATTGCCTTTTTCTTTTATATTTTCATCAAACTTCTTGATGTGATTGTGTACGCAGAGGTTACACATTTCACCTTTTTCCCTCACAGGATTAAAACCCTTCACATCATGGGATTAAGCAGATACACCACAACACAGGTAAAGAAATATATATGAAATAACAGGCTCAATTGTTCTATTGCATAAACTCTAGTTTTTCACATGTATATAAAACCCAGTGTGTCAAAGGTTCAACCAAAGATGTATGATCAAAAATATGTTGAACAAATGTATCCATAAAACAATGAAATGTTTGATTTTAGGAGTTTGTATATACTTTTTCACTTATCCTGGTTTTTAACACTGTTTATTACCTGTTGATATATAGAGTAAATTGCCATGGGGATGCACACTCTAATGTACATACTATATTGTTTCATTTTTTCTTAGATGTGTTTTCTTTCATTTTGCCCTTGAGGAGCCACTTTGTGGCGAAACGCGCGTCGGGCATATGATCATGAAGTGTTATCAATGAAAGCCACCTGGCATTACATATGAAATAACAAAAAATAAATGCAACGCTTAAAGTACTTTTAACCATGTGTGGACAATGGGATTCATTAATGGTCTAATATTGTGCACAGCTTACATCTATTGAGTTATCAAGCACTGGCGCCGCTCAAATCCTGTGGACTCAATATTTTGCCTGGCACGTCGCCAGGTCTCTATTAGTGGCAGCCATTATATACATTAATTCTCCAAAGCGCCAAGTGAACAGTCGACGCAGTCAAATTGTTCAAATATATATATATATATATCTACACAACACAGGAGCCCCCAATTGCCTGGGGACACCCAACAGAACCTCCTCCGGCACTCCTGGAACGGGAGAACGCTGACACAAACCACCAACTGCAGAATGAGGTAAAAGATTCTTCTTTTATTCTTTTTCATTAAAGAGTTATTAGCACAGGAAAAACAGAAATTGTAGGACAGGGAGCCCCAGCCGGGACGCCCGTTTCGCCCAAGGAAACACCCCTTGCTGTACGGGCTCTTCAGCAGCACTGCTGGAGTGTGTCAGCCACAATAATATAGGGATAGCCAACCCCAAAAAGAAACTGCAGGATTGGCTAATACATTGCCCAATAGGGAGGGAAGAACATTCCTCCCTAGAAAAGACCCCGCCCCCTGAAAAACTTATTTCAAAAATGTAAAATACAACACCTAGTGCCTCCCACCGCCAATCCTAACAAGGGGGCAGGGACTTACAACCAGCAACACCCCAACAAAAAATGGAAAGATATATAATACACTATAATTCAAATAATACATACTAAAGCTAAGCTGAAGGAATACTTAAAATACTAAATGACAGACCACACAGTATTTTTACATCATCACAGATTAAACCACTACCTACAACCAGTAGCATCATAAAAAACCTATCTTAAAGAGAATAACCTCCCATACACAGCTATTACAAACAGGCAAAGAATGAAGACAACGTCACATGAGTGAAACCCACATAATTCACAGAAATACATGCAAACCAGTCTTTACATTAATTCCATCTGGGAATACTGTACCCATGTCTTGAATAGCCTTCGCTTCAGCTTTTAACAGAGCAAGCCTCCTATTACCACCCCTAGGTGAAATAGGCACCTGGAGCATGCACCAATAACGTAATAGGGCCTGCTGGCTATTGTGACATTTGGCGAAATGAACTGCCATCGGATAAGCAATATCCTGATTATTAATGGCACGTCGGTGCTCTTGAATTCGCCAGTGAATTGCACTGATACTACAACCTATGTACCTCTTGGAACAGGGGCACTCCAGGACATAAACCACATACTCTGATTTGCATGAGAGGCCCTGACGAACCTCAAAAAGCTTCTGGGTTCTCTGATTGACAAAATTATTAACCCTGTACACAGTTTTCGTACACGCAGTACAACGACCACATGACTGAAAGCCTGGTGGATCCACTGACTCATTCGTAATACTAAGCCGATCCACAAAATGTGAAGGGACTAACGTATCCCTGAGATTCGGGGCCCTGTTGAAGGAAAACACAGGTTTAGTGGGCAGCAATTTTGACAATACCGCATCCGTCATGATGAGAGGCCAATGTTTAGAAAAAATCTGGCAGATGCTCCTAGTTTCCACACAAGTAGGCAAAATCATACGTGGAGCCAACTCCCCAGACACCTGGCCGCCGCCTGACTGACTATGCCTACGAGACTGAGGTCGTTTAACAAGCAACTGTTCCCTGGAGCGCATTTCCACCTTGTTACAGGCCACTTTTAAAACAGTCTCCGGATAACCTCTCTCCCTAAATCTGTCCAATAGCACTGATTTGGCTACTGAAAAGTCTGATTCATCAGAACAGTTCCGTTTGGCTCTAATCAATTCCCCCACTGGGATCCCCCTGATACAACTCATCATGTGAGCGCTAGATGCTTGCAACAAAGAATTGCCTGCAGTGGGCTTCCGGAACAATTTATGAGACAATTTGCCTCCTTGTGGAAAGATTTTCAGGTCAAGAAACTCCACCCCCTCTGTGGAAACTTGTGCTGTAAAACGCAAATTCAAGGTATTATCATTAATGACAGAAATCATTGCTTGCAATTCATCAACGGAACCCTGCCAAACCAAAAATAAGTCATCGATGTACCTGACATAGAAGTGTAATTGCTGTCGCCATCTCTGCTGAATAAGGGGATAAAAGATGGACTCCTCCCACCACCCCATAAATAGATTAGCATACACAGGAGCGGTGGGGGAGCCCATCGCAGTTCCCCGAAGCTGATGGTAAAAGCACTCGTCGAACATGAAGACATTGGAGGTGAGACACAGGTGTAACATACAGAGTAACATCTCACAGTGGTCTTGATACGAGATGGAAAGGCCATCCAAGAAATATTTAGTTGCAGCCAGCCCTAACTCATGGTCTATGATGTTATATAGAGCCACAACATCTAGAGTACACAAAATCATCTGCGGGCCCCACTGCACACCTGCTAGGCGTCGTATTACATCGGAAGTATCACCCACATAGGACGATAGTCCATAGACCATATCTCTCAGTTGATAGTCTAAAAACTGTGACATCTTTTCCGTTACCCAGCCTATCCCTGAAACAATTGGTCTCCCTGGTGGTGCTCTGAGAGATTTATGAATTTTAGGGATGACATAAAAAGTGGGAACCACTGGGCAGGGGCACCGTAAAAAAGCTGCTTCATCATCCGATAGCAGGGCCCTCGCATGCCACCGAGAGATATTCACATTAACCTCCTCAATAATACCATTGACCACCTCCAACTCTACCATTTTGTAACACAACCCATCTCCCAATTGTCGCAATACTTCCTGTTTGTATGCCACTGTATCCATCACCACTACATTACCGCCCTTGTCCGCCATTTTAATCACAATGTTTTTGTTGTTACTAAGGGCTTTAAGTGCATGCAACTCCCCTGATGTTAAATTCCAACTGCTCTTATGTTGGTAGCGTAACCTTTTGAGGTCCGCCAATACACCGTCAGAAAACAGTTCGATGTTATCTTTAAAGGCGGACAGGGGGGTGAACTTGGATCGGGGTTTCAGATCAGTAGTGCGGGGAATCTGTTGGGGCACCGCTAAAGTACCACCCCCCTCTGAAGGAGATAAATCACACAGAAGGTTATGACACACAAATTCCCTTATCGACAACTCGTGTGGTACCACTTCAGGGGGAGAGGGTGGGGCATAGGGATTGACAGCAAAAAATCTCAGAAGTTTTAACTTGCGAATATATTTAAAGATCTCTATACGTACATCCACAAAATTGAAATGGTTGTCTGGACAAAATTTCAAACCTCTATTCAGAAGTGCCACCTCATCAGATGACAAAACATACTGCGAAATATTCACCACAGTATTACCACAACTCTCACCACCCACCAAGTCTAGCGTTTGTTCATTGACCTGGTCTGCACTTTGGATACGTTCGGTGCTCCCACCGAAGGATTCAGGGTACGACCCTGAGCCCCCTTGCCCCCTCTGCCTCGTCCTCTTGGACCTCCTGATCTTCCTCCTCTTATTGGAACGTTTGCGCCTTGTCTTTGACGATCCCGCTGGAGTCTGTCGTGCTGTTCCAAGGCCAGAACTCGCATTTCGTCCTGAAACCCCCCCAGGCCCACACCTAAATCCCCATCGGCTGATTCAGACTCAGATGACGACAACACCGGGGAACCCACAGTGGCTTGTTCCCCCAATGGGGCAGAGGAACCTGACCCAGACGCAGCCTCCGGCAGCGCCGCACCTTCCTGTATTCTCCGCCGTAGGGCCTGAAAGCGTTTAGGAAAGGTATAAACCTGGTTTAAATCGTAGTCACGCTTGTCTCTATTAAACTTATTGGCTTTCTTTTTAGCCAATTGTTCCTCCAATTCATCCAGCCCAGGCTCCAGGGATTCAAGCGTTTGTGACAGCGCTTCCTCCCCATACTCTTCCACAATCAACACTTTGGTATCATCAACAAGGGACGAGAAGCGCGCCTCATCCCTCGAGGCAAAGTCTATCAAGAATTCGAGGTCTTCCAACGCATGACGATGTTGCAAGTCACACCACCGAGGCAACAATTCAGGGTCAGGGAGCTCGTATTTAGGCATATTCAAACGCCGCAACCCCCTGGGGATACGTTGGACCTGTAGTGATTTTGTCAAAGACATAGCTTCCCATACCTTAGTCACCTCCAGCTTCATGTATCGATTCAACGTCTGTGCAAGTTGCTGCAGGTTGGACTGTGATGACTGTGCTGACTCTGCCACCAACTCCCCGGCCGGGGCAGGCATGGGCGTTTGTTCCCCAAACGCCCTCGCCACTCTGTCCTGTCTCCTTTCCGTGCGATTCGCCATCTCACCTGCAGTGGCGGCCTGTAGAATACTGCAACAGACGCCCGTGTCAGTGTGACAATCGGCACTTACTCAATGTTATTAGCGCGGCAACGCCCACTCCTTCGCCGGCGCTGGATGTCACCCCCGTGACACTCACTCGCCGCTCGGTGATAGGTGTCGTCGCTCGTCCAGCACCCCGATCAGGTGTAGACTGCCAAGATCCACGGTGAGCACTAATACAGACCACCTCCGGACTCCATACGGCCAGCTTCCACAAGTGCCCCACCCGGATCGCACTCCTTCATTTACTCATGCACGACGTGCAAATACAGAAACAAGGCGGTGCAAGGAGGATGTAGCCGTGGACAAGCCACTAAACATCTACACAACACAGGAGCCCCCAATTGCCTGGGGACACCCAGAAAGAACCTCCTCCGGCACTCCTGGAACGGGAGAACGCTGACACAAACCACCAACTGCAGAATGAAGGTAAGGAATTCTTTTTTTATTCTTTTATATTTAAGAGTTATTAGCACAGGAAAAACAGAAATTGCAGGACAGGGAGCCCCAGCCGGGACGCCCGTTTCGCCCAAGGAAACACCCCCTGCTGTACGGGCTCTTCAGCAGCACTGCTGGGGTGTGCCAGCCATGATAATATAGGGATAGCCAACCCCCAAGAACGACTGCAGGATTGGCTGTTGCAATACCCAATAGGGAGGGAACAACACATTCCTCCCTAGGAGAGTCCCCACCCCCAAGACAAATGTATTATAAAAAATGTAAATTACAACACCTTGTGCCTCCCACCTCCAATCCTAACAAGGGGGACAGGGACTAACAACCCACAACACCCCAGCAGAGAAAAAATTATTTTTTTTTTTTATATAATAACATAACATTCTAAGAATATATGATCTAAAGCTGAGCTGAAGCAATACCAAAAAATACTAAATGACAGATCACACCGTTCTTATGCAACATCACAGATTAGTTGCTAACTACAACCTGCAGAATTGAAACCTATCTTAAAGAGAATGACCTCATACACATAGCTGTTACACACAGGCAGACAATACATATGATAGAGACACAGTCCCATTCGGAGAAACCCACAAAATTCACAAAAATACATGCAAACCGGTCTTCACATTAATCCCATCTGGGAATACTGTGCCCATGTCCTGAATAGCCCTTGCTTCAGCCTTCAATAGAGCAAGCTTCCTATTACCACCCCTAGGTGGAATAGACACCTGGAGCATGCACCAATAACGTAATAGGGCCTGTTGGCTATTATGACATTTGGCGAAATGAACTGCCATCGGATAAGCAATGTCCTGTTTACTAATGGCACGTCGGTGCTCCTGTATTCGCCAACGGATTGCCCTGGTACTACAACCTATATACCTCTTAGAACAAGGGCACTCCAGAACATAGACCACATACTCTGATTTGCACGAGAGGCTCTGACGAACCTCAAAAAGTTTCCGGGTTCTCTGATTGACAAAATTACTAACCCTGTACACAATTTTCGTACAAGCAGTACAACGACCATATATATAAATATATATATATATATATATATATATGTTTATCCTGCAAGAACACGCTCCCGCATTCATCCAAAGAAGAAAGTCCGCACTCCTCCTGTCACTTCAAAGCGAACTTTATTTTTACAAAATCATTAAAACTGGTTGCTTGACACAGCAGCGACGCGCGTTTCGCGAGAACACTCGCTTCATCTGGCTGACATGTTCTGTCTCTGACACCTATTTAAAACCCCGGAAGTACCCGGCTTTCCTTCAATCACCCAGTGAGCTAGAGAGGGGACAATGTATGCATTTATTCATACATTTTTCGTTTGCAAACAATTGTTCTAACATTTTATATGTTGTGGTTCTATTCATTGATAGTCATTTCAGTTACTTAAATGAGGCAAATCCATAATAAGTCTGAGCCATTTCAGTTATTCAAAGAACAGTTTGAGCAGTATAATGCATTTACTCCCATTTTATTTTCTAGCGCTCTACACGTGCACCATGTGCATTTGAATAGTGAAAATGAATTTATATTTCTATTTGTGTGTTTCTTTTTATCCCATCACCCGCTTTCTACATTTGTAATTGCTGTTGCATTTATTTTGAATGGGTATAAATCCAACATCCCTAATTGCCAAAACATCTCAACCATTATAAATTCATACTTATGTACATATGTTCTATTCATTTATATGTAAGGCATATATATTATATGCATATAGTCGTAAACAGTGCGGATCCACTGTCTGACAGCCTTTCAGTTTACCTGTCTGGAAGGTTATATGACTATTGCAAGCATACTATCCATTACAGTAGTATTTAACAGTTATCATTCTTAGATATATACAAGATCACTATATAAACATCAGTCACTGATATAGTTATTTTCTGCTCTTGTAAGGGCCATCTGTAGTGTAGTTCCCTTAAGGTCCTTCAGTTGTGCTAAACAAGGTGAGTGGTATATCCAAGTTAGGTGTTAGGGCCTCTGCATTATATGAATACATAGAGTTCGTGGTCCCTGTTGAGGCCATGCTCTACAGCTCGAAGGCGAAGGATCCATCTACTTTCTAGTCTCCTCAGCTCTTGCTCTCTGTTTCCTGTTCTTAGATTGTCTTCAATGTGATCAATGGGAAATAGATTTATCTGCAGTTGGTCCACATTATGTTCGATGTTGTAATGCACAGCCAGTGGATAAGTCTGATCGTTGTTTTTGATTGCTCTGATATGCTGACGCATGCGTTCTTTGAACTCCTTAATGGTGCTGCCCACATAGATTTTCCCGCACTGGCACTCAATCACATAGACAACATATTCAGAGGTGCATGTGAACTCATATCTAATCACATATTCTGGCGAGCCGTTGTATGAGAATTTGCTTTTGTCTGCAGCGCCATATACACAGGTTATACACCTCTGAGAGCATTTCCTGTATCCACCTTGTTGTGTTTCTTGTCTCAGATGAGATCGATATTCACTTTTGCAGATTATATCTTTGATGGTTTTGTTTCTTTTGAATGAGAATTTAGGTTTGTCAGGTATGGCTGATTTGAGATCTGGATCCAATTGAAGTATGTGCCAGTGCTTTTTGAATGCGATCTGTATCTTGTCTGCATCCATGGAATATGTAGTCACAAATCTGAGAGTTTGATCATTTATGTTATCCCTGATTTTATTTTTCTCTTCCAGCAGGGTTTCTCTGGTTTTAAGTCTCACTTTGTGTTTGGCTTTTTCAACAGTTTTTTGATCATAGCTGTTACGGTGCCCTTCACTCTCCCGGCCGGCGGGGGGCGCTCCACCTGCCGGGGGGGGGGGGGGGG
>JASCRA010354368.1:0-11401 GCA_030264435.1 Desmognathus imitator
CGCTAATTCTGCTATTTGACTACTCTGCGATCCCAGCTTGCGACCCTGTGGTGCTCTTGGGAAATCCTCCATCCACACATTTCCTATTCCGGCGACACGCTCACCTTTTTCGTTCTTAAAGGAACATCCATCCACAAACACACATGGAAGATTTTTGTGTCTATCTTCTTCGAAAACCTTGTGTGGGGAATCGCCAAATGGTTCGAGATCACTTACTTCAAAATTCTCTCCCATACATTCTTCTGCATCACATTTATGCAAATCTGCTAATCCTTGGGCAACAGAATTTTTCTTATTTTTCTTATAACTAATTTCAATAGGAAGGCTTTGTAATGACATCATCCAACTGGTAATACGGGATCCGGTGACATTTCCTTCTCTTATTTTGTTGCTGTTTAAAAATTGTAAAGATTGGTGAGCTGTTTCCAAAACTATCTTACTTCCGTAGATAAAGGGTTTAAAATGCTGCACCGCCCAAACGGCAGCAAATAACGCTTTTTCACACTCATTAAATCTAACTTCAATGTCTGACAACGTCTTGCTGGCATATGCTATCACCTTAGGTCTGTCGTCTTCTTTTTGATACAACACTGCCGACAAGCATCTGTCAGTATGTCCTACCTCCAAGAAAAATTCTTTATCTCTTCTGGGATATGCCAAACAAGGGGCATTCATTAACTTTTCTTTCAAAATCTTTACCGCATCTTGATGTTCTTCTTTCCATTCCCATTTGTTATCCTTTTTTAATAACTTTAGTAGGGGTTGTACAATCTCTGAATAGTTCTCAATAAATTTTCGACTATAATTAGCTAGCCCTAATATACTTCTTACATCTTTAATACTTTTAGGCTCTTTTAATTTCAGTATCGCTTCAATCTTTTTCTTTTGGATATTGATTCCTTCAGGTGTAACTTCGTGCCCTAAAAAATTTACTTTAGTTCGGCACCACTGTGCTTTTTGTAATGATACTTTCGCACCTGCATCTTTTAATTGGGTTAACACGTGTTTAATTTCATTCAAATGTGTTTGAAAATCCCCGCTTTTAATGAGTACATCATCAACGTAAGTTATCGTACCTCGTTCAGGTGCATCGGGTAGCGCCTTTGTAATGAAAATATTAAATTCGCTCCCACTATTAAGGTACCCAAACGGGGCACGTTGCCAACAGTACGACTTTCCCTCAAACGTGAAAGCGAGTTTGTATTGATCTTCTTTTGCTACTGGTACTATCCAGTAACCACTGGTCAAATCAAGTGCCGTATATATTTTAGCGCCCTGCATCCGAACTAACTCCTGATCAATATATGGCACTGGCCATCGTGATTGGTGTACCCTCTTGTTCAGCTCGCGAAGGTCCGCACAGAGCCTCCAACTTCCGTTCGCTTTTAAAACGGCTAAAATCGGGGTGTTGAATGAACTATGTACTTTTCTGATAATTTTCCTCTCTTCCAAATTTCTAATGATTTCAGATAGATCCTCTATAGAAGCCATAGGTAACCTATACTGTCTTTTAAATACAGGTGGCAAATTGGGATCGGTAGGAATCTTCATAACATGTAAATGGGTGCCTCCACAATCATAAGAATCTTTTGCAAATACCTCCTGATGTTCTAAAAACATTTTCCTTAGCTCTGCTTTCTCTGTTTCATTAACACAGCCGTCGGCCTTGTTAATTTGTTCTTCAATTAATTTCGTAAAACCTGGAAATATTTCGGGAACCGCTAATTCATATTGTTCTTCTAACTGTTGTGTTAAATCTTTCATTGTGGTAGAACAACAATTCATCTCCTCAGGATCTTCTATGGAAAATACAATGGTATCCCCTTCTTGTCTGTGCTGCACCTTAATTTCCGGTGATGGAATTTCTGGATATATGGACTGGATCTGAAACATCCCTTCTGGCTGTGACCACATAGAATCGTTAATTAAAAGTGACTCTTCATCTATCATTTCTTCGGTAGCACCCATGATAGTATTAACCAAATCGGTACTATGATATGTATCTGAAATGGCATTACCTATTTTTTCGCCTTTGGCTAGATATATAGGCTCATCACTTAAATTATCTATTAAAATTTTACACGTATTGTTTTGTAGGTTAACCATTGTTACATATTTTGAACTCAATCCCTTTTTCTGCCAACGTTGACATATATTCACATATACGTCCAAAGATCCCGCGCACTTTTGTCCTTCTTTAGCCTTAAGGACTATTGTCTCCTGTCGCGTATGTTTGGGAATTTCTGCATCATAAGCAGTAACTACCTCCACAGCATATGGTAGAATCTGTTCACTCTGGGTCGCCATAGAAATATCTACAAAGTCCATAGGATGCCCTCCTAACCGAGACCAAAATTCTCCATTAATAACATCAACAAAAGCTGCTAAACGGTGCAAAATATCGTTAGCAATGCATACCTCCACCTCTGTGTCTATAATTTTCATATTATGTCGCAGTTTCTTTTTTCCTATGTCAACCTCTAACATAGAATATTCCATATCTAAATTTTCTTCCCTTAATTTGCTGGTCTTTATTTCAATCGGATTGCCCCAATCTTGTAATTTCTTTACTAAATTTCGGCTGATAAATGACCTTTCTCGTGTGATATCTAATTTGGCTTGTACAGCGTTGGACTCTCCCGCAACGTGCACAGGAAAATACCAATCGTTGCCCTTTTTGTTCATAGTCACCAGAACTTGTATTGGTGTAAATGGCTCAATTTTATTACATTTCCTTTTCTTTACAGCCGCGGTAAACTTGAGACAATCATCTTCTATCAATGAATCCCATTTTCGACTTGCATCCAACAATACTGTAGATTGCAACGTCGCAGATTCGTTCTGCCTCTGGTTACTTTGATCTTTCCCTGTGATTATTGTAACTTCTGGACTTTGAGAATTTCTCAAATAAATTTCAACTTCATCAGTATGTCTTTCGATTATATGGACTCTCCCACTGTTCTTACTTTTCTCAGATGTTCTTTTAATAGGTATCGGTCGTCTAACTTGTGCCCACAATATTCCGTTAAAATAATCTATAAGAGGTGACAATCGGCTTAACAAATCGCCCCCTAATAAGACATCAATAGAATCCAGATCTACCACTACCATGGGATGCAACATATGGTGTTTTCCGATTTTAATTTCAACTTCAGTCATTCCTACAATAGGCACATCTCCACCATTTACGTTATGTAAACTCCCTACAGGTGTGATTATTTGTGCAATCTCTTCCTCATTTTTTTCTTGATTAATGAACCTAAAGATATTTTTAGAAATTAACGTTGCTTCAGACCCCGAATCAATTAATGCTTCAATATTCCAGCGTTCTCGTAATACCACTGGCGCATAGTATCGGTCTTTTTCTTCTCTTAGTTCACATACAAAATGAGAGTTTTTTACCATCTCTTCCTTAATTGCAGTGATCACTTTTTCCTGTATTTTCTGTGGTCTCACATTCACTACTTCACTTACTATAGTTTTTTCTTTGTCACTTTTTCCCTGGATTGTGCATATTTGAACGTGTTCACTGGTTTTTAATTCATTTGAACTTTTCGTTTTCTCCTCTATTTTCTCTTCTCGTGTAATTTTTACTTCATACCTGGGAACAGAATATCGCACATATCGGCCCTCATGCACATATCCATTTTTCTTTATTGAGCTCTTAGGGAGTCATTGTTCGTTATGACCTGCTTCATTCTTTCCTGTTTCACTCGCATTAATAGCACAAACTCGTGTACTGCCTCCTGCATTCTGAGAAATTAGCTTTTGCATATTCTGGCTAAGATCTTTCAACTGATCCTCCAAGACGTTCAATCGATTAGGTCTGGGTGGAAAACGGTCACGTTCTCCCCATCTTTGGTACCTATTTTGATTGTTGTAATAATTTCTCTGACCCTGCCAACCTTGGTTATTATGGGCATTATATCTGTAGTTTTGTCCATCATTCATTGGCCTGTAATTTCTTTGCCTGTATTCCTGATCCCTCGCCTTATCTTGATTATTGATTCTTGAATTCTCACCTCTTTCATTTTCACCATTGATATTTTCCCTCTTTTCTCGATAGGTACGCGGCTCTTCCACGCCCTCTTTGGGCCGATACACAAAATTTGGAATAGGTTTATTCCCCCGATATCTGGGGCTAATTGCGCCTTTCTTTTCTATGTCTGAAATTTTTACACTCTCTTTCTCGCCTGTATTTCTCCTAAACTCTTCCCCCCTTGATCTCTGCGGGTTTGGATTGCTCCCAGACTCAAAAGGCAATTCTTTTTCTTTTGCCACCTCACATATCTTACTGGGCTTAACCTTATCTTTATTTTCATTAGTTTCTTCTGATCTACTTACATCAAAAATACTTTTAGCCTGTTTGTAAACCCAGTCTATCGGCCTCTCTTCGTTGTAATCTCTTGCTAACTGAGTTCGGATGTGTCTTGGGAGACCATAGAAATATGCGTTCCTAAATTGGGGTGATTCTACGTTTACCTCTTTATGTACCTGCGCGAAAGCATTTTTAAGTTGTTGTAAATAATCTCGCGGATGTTGATTACTTTCACATTTCAAATTCAATGCGTACCGCAGTGCCTCATGGGAATTTCGATGCGGAGAAAAATGTTTTATTACTTCACTCCTGTACTCAGCCCAACTTTTGAGTTCTTTATTGTCTACGCCCATAAAGAAAGATTGGGAATCGGCTGCAAACGTCCAAGATAAATACGTCCGCAGCTCTATGTCACTACTCATGTTGAGCGTCGACATAAGCCTTTGGTATAATGCCAAATGGTCTTGTATGGATGCGGTTTTATTATTCTTGGAATACACTGGTAACATACTGCGGATGGTTTTTATCGATTTTGCGTTCCCGTTTGAAAGAAAGTCATTCGCATTTCCCTGTTTTTTACCTGACGTATTCTTATCCTGCCTTTTCCGCCTTCTCTTTACTTCAGTCCATTCATGCTCAGATTCACTTTCACTATGCGCAGTGCGTGATGGCGACACATATCTATCTTTGTGTCGGTGGTCATATTTAGTACTCCTCTCATTGGTTGCTTCATTCTCACTAGAAACCACATCGACCTCGCCACGATATACGTAGGATCTATCAGTTATTTTGTCAAGATCAATAATAGAAGATTTACGGCTGGTATCCTTACGGGCATCACCGTACAACCGATCTTGTAATGTTTTAAACTCTTCATGTTCACATTCAGCCTGTCTCTTTAAGAGGTGTACCTCCCTTTCTAACCGCATAATTTTAAGTTCTCTGTCTTCAATTGTGACTTTCAACTCTTTGATATTATCGCCAGCCCCTCGATATCGATCCTTTGCTTCTACCAAATCGACTTTCAAACTATTTAATTCTTGTCCCATTTTGGATTTCTCATGCTCAATGCGTTCAATCCTATCCTGACAATCACCACTGCACCCTGAGAATCCGTGTCTCCGATTCTTTCTGTGTGATGTTTCTAACTCATGTATTTTCTGCTGATAACCATCACTTCTCCTACGCTGTTCATGTATCTGCGTCTGTAACTCATATATAGAATTGATATGACTATTCTCAACTGTTTTCATTTCGTTCATTTTTTCATGACAACTTTTTAATTCTTGTTTCGCATGCTCTACTTCTTCCTGTAACTGCTGTATACGTGAATTATCGCTGTCCTCTCCGTCATTATTTTCATTCTCACCATGCACAGCCTCCAAACTCGCATACTTTCTTTGAGCTTGCATCCACTTTTGATCAATTTCATTCTTTTCTGTAAGAGCCGATAACAGTTCTTCTTCAACACTAGTAAGTTTTTCACTCAAGGCCGTGAATTCCTGTTTTAGGGTTTTATTCTGCTCATACAGCATCCGATGAGCGAACCACAATTTACTGGCAAGACTGCAAATGGCTTTTGTCTTGTCCTTTTTATCTTTCTTAGCATATACATCGACCATTGCTTGTACTACATATCCTTGTTTGTGCAATGTGTCGGTATGGAATTTGCCAACCTCTTCCAATTGCTGATTAATCCAATCATTTAAATCAACCATTTTTGACCCAGAATACGCGAATAAGTCGGATACAGTAGTACCCATAAGTTCTTCAAGTGGTAATGTTTTGGTAGCCATCTTATATATCTTTTAATCTCCTTAAATGTATATAGGAGCGCTTCTATACACGTTTTTCACTGATACGTCCGGGTGTCCCCTCCAACTGTCAGATTATCGGTAAGTCATGTATCAGTAGTGTACAGAGACATTAGATATAGGTTACACAAGAGACAATAACGACTGCTGAGTCTTCTGTAGAAAAATATGTGCTCTTCTTACGGCACTTTTATTAGATATTATAAAACCACACCAAATGTTTATAAAACCATAGAAAAATATTAGCAATTATAATCAGATATGTACATCGGTGACATAGGTATATTTACATGGGGATGATTAGAATAGCTCGTATTTCTGTCTGGGCTATGGGTAATTGGTTGGTTGTATGATTGGATTATCGCTAGCTTAGTGAAGAAGAACTGTTCTCAGTGCTGAATAATATGTATGTATTGGTGTCTTGTTTGTACCAGATCTCACCTAAAGTTGCGGTAGAGGTGTTTTGGTGGAGCGCACACTCACAGCGCTCGGTTCACTCGCAGGTTGCGAGTGTCAGCTGGGCGTGGCCTAACTGCTGGGCTCTGCGTCTGCGTGGCTCAGCTGGGCTCACCATCAGCGTAGGATTGGCTACTCTCTCCTTCTTGGATCAGGGTACTCGTAGCCTCGGGATACTGGGATGCGGTACTCACAGCCGTGGGTAGCACCGGCAACCTTGGCTCAGGGCCTGCTCCCTTCTCTGGCTCTCTGATAGCACGTCAGCGACAGGTTTCCGCTCTATCTGGTATCAGCTCTGTGTGGGTGCGGGTTTCTTCCTCCCTCTTCTCGACAGCACCCACGGTAAGGACAGCAGCTTTCTCAGGTCAGAATGGCTGTGTGCTTATTCCGTGGGGCCCACCTTATTATGCACATTGCTAACCGGTTGCAACAATTATGTGTCAAAAACGGTGTCCGGCTGAACCGAGAAAAACTTGCACTTTTCCTTCCTGAAGGAAATGCTCGCTCAGCAGGCTTCCCTGTTTACCCCGGTGTCAGTGTGTCTCGCGCTGTGATTGGCTAAGACATCCACGCCTCCTTTGTTCTCGGCTTCCCTCGAGAGCTAGAAGGTCAGACATGAGGAAGCTATCAGCAACATTTTGTATGTCCAATTGTTCAGTGGCACAATTCAGAATTCATTCTTACTGTGGTTTTTTCTGCATGAATGCCAGTTAGCTATTTCGAGTTAGATTTTAGTATCAGCTTGCAGAATTCGCTTTGCAGCACCCCCCTTGCACGCGCAGGCAGTAAGTTTAGCAGAACATTCATTGCAGAAATGCTGACAGTAATATGATTTCTCCAACATGGCGCTTGTGTTGCTAGGACCGACCCCACGATGTGCCCTACATTTCCCCCCTTTTGGCTGCTCGTTTAGGGAACTAATGAGAAGCCAAACACTCTGTTGGGGTATATCTGGGTCGAAAAATTTTGGTAAGTAAAAGGGAAAAAGAAAAATTTCTGTAAAATTTCTGTAAAAGTTGAAAAAATCAGCTATCCTTCGCCTATGTCCCCCCTTTTGATATGTGTATTTGAAATGAAACATATCAAATGATGGCGAAGTTATTCCGGAGTCTTTTTCCTCCGGTTAAATGTTTGAGTACTTGTACACTGTTGAGAAATGTTAATATTGTTACTATCAACAACCAAAATGCGAGTGTCATTATCCCCCCTAGTACGATATAGGGCGTCATATATGGTGTCATAATGTTTGAGTTTATGGTTGCCAAAATGTCCTTATCTCTCTGTGAAAATTTGTGTTCTGCTATTGAAATTTCATTTTCTCTAATCAGTAGTTGAACTGAATGTGATTTTTTCTGATCTAGTATCATATCCAATCTATCATCCGCAGGGATTGTTATTGTTTTAAATGTGTTTACTATTTCCATTGTGGCTTCTATAATTTCATTAGATACGTAAAATAATGTTTCCTCTCCAATGGTTAATATTATGTCTTTAGGGACCACTACAGTGAACGTTGGATATGGTATTGGTTTAGTGACAAACGTACCGTGTTTAGTATATGTGATAGTTAAATTTGGAGCATTTGTGCTTACAAGCCACTTATTATTTATCAATATGGCTTCAGTTATTATTTCTGTTGTACGTGTTATGGTTACATCACATAATGTTGTATTTATTGTCATTTCTTCTAGTGCACACAATTTACCTTCGTTATCTGGGATAAATGGTCTTCCAGGGCATAAATAGTTGAGATCTTTGAACATTTGGCAAGATTGTAGTTTGGGAATTAGATACGTTTCACTATTATTCTGGTATGCAATTATGCCTGGAGTGTTTATTTTTGTTTTAGTGTTTCCATTCCATGTACCTACATTTATTATTTTTTTTAATTGATATGTTTTTTCTGGTTTCACTATTGGAATGTTTAATAAAAATGATATGTGTAATAAGTCTTTGTTTATGTACATTAGAATTGCTGAACCAGTTTCACAAGCTATTCTCGTTTGTGTTTGCTCAAGTGTAGACCCATGTATTGTTAATAATGCATCCTGAATTAATTGATCATTTACAAGGTATAAGGGGATAGATGCTTTTCTTAGGTCGCTCATGCTGGTTTCCAATTGTCTAAGATAAGTCTGTGTGATGAAGATAACCGGATCCACCACTCTGTAAAACAAATTTTTGGCCATTGTCTCTTTTTCGATGATTTTCATAGATTCATCCAATCTCTCATTCTGGGTTCCAGTGATGATGATCGTATCTCTTACTATCTGCACCAGCTCTTTAGTTCTTTCCCGTTGGGTCACCAGACTTTCCCTGATGTCTCTCATTGCGTCTTGCAGTTCATTGTTTTTCCGTTGTACCTCTTTCACTGATACACTGTTTGCAGCGTTCATTGTAGTACCTACCACGGTACCAATTACAGTTAACAATGCCATTACTCCCATCACTGCTCCAGCTATGGCTCTCTTACCACGAGTCCTATCTTGCCTTTGAGGTCGTATTATTGTTCGTTCAGTTTGTAATAAAATGTCTCTCATGACCTCTTTTGTTCTCTCTATATGATTCTGATACCATATTCTAACATTTTCATCAGTAACATCTGTAATCCTGACATATTTCTCAATGACTGTTTCAATATCTAGTTGTACAAATACTAACTGATTAATAACTTTGTGATCAGTTATCAAAAACCCCGAAACCTCCTGCGTGACGAGACCATTACGAGGACCACGGGCCATCTTAATAGGAGTCCTTTGTGCTTGACACATGTGGCTCGATAAGATACACATACATAGTATCCATGCCTGGGATTGCCGGGAACTATTACGTCGTGTTGGGGAAGAAGTCTGGTGACCGTCAGCTGCATGGGTTCTCCGTCTGGACATTTCACTGGCATTAAAGTTTATTAGGATTTCTAAAGTTGCGAAGAAAAACAACACAGGTTAATATCCATATCACAGCATTACTCTTAATTTCATCCTCTATTGCCCTGTCTCGATTTGTTTTAATTTTGATTGTGGATGAGCTATTTTAATCTGGTTTCTATGAACCCAGCGCTCTTCCTTTTCAGGATTCTTAAGATCCTTTATCTTGTATACTACTGGTGACAGTTTTTCCACAATTTCAAAAGGACCTTTCCACATTGGTAAAAATTTTGAATGTTTTGCCTTGTTCTTTAAGTAATTGTAATAGTACACCTTATCTCCAATCTCATATTCCCTTTTTTCGGTTTTGAGGTTATAATAGGTGTGACTAGCATCTACTGATTTTTCCAAGTTCTTCTGTGCATGTGCAAATGCATATTGTAAATGTTTTCTCAAATTGGTTACATATTCATGTGTAGACATTGCACCTACTAACACCTGTTCATTGGTCTTATATAACAAATGGATCGGGACGACCATCTTTCTTCCTGTTGCCAACTCAAAAGGACTAAATCCTGTGACTGATGATGGTGTGGCTCGTATAGCCATTAATACCAATGGTAATTTCAAATCCCAATCCTTACCATTTTCACTCACGTATTTCTTTAGAATATTTACAATAGTCTGATTAGCTCTTTCTACAGTGCCACTACTGGCTGGATGATAGGCTATGTGTAACTGCCTCTTTACTCCCAATATTTCCCACAACTTAGTCATTACTTCAGCTGTGAACGCTGAACCTTTGTCGCTAGAAATTCTCTCAGGTAGCCCTTGACGACAAAATATGTGATTTATTAGCAATAAAGCCGCCGTCTCTGCTTTGCAATTTGGGGCTGGTATGCATTCAACCCATTTTGTGAAAAGACAAATTACAGTTAACATATACTGATTCCCTCTATTGGATTTCACCACTGGGCCAATAAAATCTACTTGGATGTCTGACCAAGGAAAGGTTATTCCTCTTTTTCTTAAGGGTGCTCTATGTGTCGGTGAGCTAGGTTGAAATTGTGCACATCTCAGACATCCATTACAATAAATTTCTATGTCCTGGCTCATATGCGGCCAATAGGCTACTTCCTTTAAAATAGTATTAGTGACCTTTGGGCTTCTATGTCCTGACGTAATTTCATCATGGGCATGTTCCATCATAATGCCTCTAAATATTACAGGTACCACCCATCGCATCGGGGCATTTTCACTGACTTTTACCAATAATTTCTCGTGCATTTTGAAACTAGCTCGGTTTCTATAGAGTATTTTTAGCTCTTCATTATTCTCTAAATCTGTTTGATTAATGGCATTAACTTGTGGATCCTCAATAAATTTATAGAATTTTCCAATAACTTTATCACCTTTTTGCGCTGTTATTAAATCTAAGTCAGGGCTTTGTGATGACCACGTAACAGTTTCCTTTTGAGATCCCTGAGATCTAGTAATGGCTTCACATTTCATTTCAACACTTTCATCTTTCCTCAGTAGATGTTCAATATCTAACAGTTCACCATTAATGGCACCTTCTTGAGCCATCCTATCAGCAGTATCATTTCCACTTTTTTCAAAACCTGGTGTTTTGGAATGACCCTTCGTCTTGTGCCAGTATATCACCAAATTGTTTCTAATCACCATTTCGTCAATCATTCTGATCATATTAGCATGTTTAAGGATCTTTCCATTTGCACACTTCATTCCTCGTGCCTTCCATCCTGGCAAATACTCTACAAATGCATTTCTCACATAAATAGAATCAGTAATCAACACTATCTCCTTTAATTCATTTTCACCCGCAGTATTCACCGCCAAATATACAGCCGCTAATTCTGCTATTTGACTACTCTGCGATCCCAGCTTGCGACCCTGTGGTGCTCTTGGGAAATCCTCCATCCACA
>JASCRA010365451.1:0-11399 GCA_030264435.1 Desmognathus imitator
ACCACCCCAAGCACCTCGTTTTCCTCCCCCTCCCCCACAGGCACAAAATGTGCCTCAGTATTCCCTCCCTTCTTGGTTCACTCCCTTCTCTGCACAACGGGTTTCTTTTTTAGATCAGGACGGGAACCAAGAGGAGAGCGATTGGCCCTTGGAACAGGGAGAGGGCACATCAATGAGCGATTGGCCCATGGAACAGGGAGCGAGTGCATCACTGAGCAGAACACGGAGCGGACTAACGTTCAGATGATTTCCCCTGGAAAGTCACTTATACACAATATCTCATCCTTGACCCTTACTGTTGAACAAGAGAAGATTTTAGAGAAAGGTTTAGGTTTCGTCCCCACCAACTCCTATGATTCATTTACCTTCCTTAGTGAATTTAAGGGATTTATGAGAAAGATTAGGCTTAAACAATTTTTCGAGGAGACAGACGACATCCCCAGTGACAACATCACTGGCCTTCGCCAACCTTCTACATTCCATCCTCCTTATAGTAAGAATACTGTCGAAAGCATCACTTTTGAGAAAGCCGTCCTTCGAGACATTTCTACCCCTGATTTTTCAAAGCGTAACACATTCTTTAATCTCTCTGTTAGGGAACGTGAGGCACTCCGTGTACTTGGCACTAATCCACAGATAGTCATCAAGAGTGCTGATAAAGGGGGAGCAATTGTGATACAAGATAGAAATTGTTATGTCCAGGAGGTAAAACGACAACTCTCTGATGCTAGGTCCTATAGAAGGATTCAGAGTGACCCAAGTGATGCATTGTCAGTTATTATCTCTATGGAAGCACAAAGGGCGTTGGATGCTGGGTGGTTGAGCAAGCAGGAATTTGCGTTCCTTACCCCCAAAAATCCTCGTTGTCCTGTTCTTTATACTCTGCCCAAAATCCATAAACATGAAACCAAACCACCTGGAAGGCCCATTGTCTCTGGCATTGGGTCTGTCCTTGAACCACTCTCACAATATTCTGATTATTTCCTTAAACCATTTGTCCCACTCATGAGGTCTTTTATTCTTAACAGCACCTCCGTTATTAATTTGATTGAAAACAAGGCCTTCAATAATGAAACCCATTGGCTGGTATCCATGGACATTGAATCATTGTACACCAGCATCCCCCAGCAGGCCACCCTGGAAGTGGTCAAACGTGTACTTACCACCCGCACTACTGATCTTCAGGTTCCTGATTCCTTCATTTTATGGGCTACCGAGTTCGCCCTTACAAAGAATTTTTTCAGCTTTGGAGATGAGTTTTTTGAGCAGATCGGAGGTACTGCCATGGGTACTACCTTCGGTCCAACTTTGGCCAACCTGTACGTAGATGACTTCGAACAGAGGTTCATCTATGACAGGAGCAATCCCTTTAGCAGTAATATTCTGGAATGGAAAAGGTATATCGACGACATCCTCATCATTTGGAAAGGTCCTGGTAATGAGATAGACCAATTCCATAACTGGATTAATGGGCGTGATTCCAACTTACGATTCACATTAGAGAAGAGTCAGGAGTCCTTATCCTTTTTAGATCTGCGTATTTTTCATAGTGAGGGAACACTTAAAACTACGCTCCATAAGAAGGCCACTGATAGGAATGCAGGGCTTCACTTCTCTAGC
This sequence comes from Desmognathus imitator, assembly GCA_030264435.1. Classification (NCBI taxonomy): domain Eukaryota; kingdom Metazoa; phylum Chordata; class Amphibia; order Caudata; family Plethodontidae; genus Desmognathus; species Desmognathus imitator. The sequence goes on from JASCRA010365451.1 coordinate 1,621, forward strand.
TTTCACCCTAACCATGTCAAGCGGAATCTCCCCTTCGGTCAATTTCTGAGAATCAGACGTAATTGCACTGACCTTAGGGACTATAACATCGAGTCTGAAACCCTGGCAACCAAGTTACTTGCCAGGGGATATCCCGCGAGCCTAGTTAGAACAGCTAGAAAAAGAGCCAAATATTGCAATAGAGACCTCATGCTGGGACAAAGAAACAAAAAAACATCTATTGAACGAATGGTGTTTGTTACCACCTTTTCTGATGCCTCCATAGCCATCCAAAAAATTGTTAGGAAACATTGGCACGTTCTTAACTTAGGTAAAAGCCACTTCCAGCGCCCTTTGTTCGCTTTCAAACGGAGCAAAAATGTGAAAAACTTCCTTGTACATAGTGTTCTTGGAAAAGAAGTCTCCAATCCGAGAGGTGTCAGGAGCATGCTTCAGCTCCCTCCCCTCAGTGGACACTCACCTTGTGGTTCTAGGAAATGTACTTTTTGTAGAACTACCTCAAAAACTAAATGTATCGAGGTTGGCTTGCGCACACCATGGATTCAAAAAGATTTTACCAATTGTAACAGTGCATGTGTTGTTTACATTATCAAATGTCCTTGCAACCTGATGTATATCGGTAAGACAAAAAGAAAGATAAGAGAAAGACTCACGGAACACCGGAGCTGTATCAAAAACAAGGTCATGACTGAGCCAATGGTACAACACTGCACAGAAAAAGGACATACTTTTGAGGATCTACGTTGGTCCATTATAGAGAGAGTGAAAGGAAGAAATGAAGCGGACCAAGAGAAAAGACTGCACGAAAGGGAGCAGAGGTGGATCCTCCGTACTCAGTGCCACTTGTCTGGACTCAACGACGGGCTTGAGATTTAAACATGCCTTAGACTTATAGGTGCCTATGTTCCTTTTTTTCCCCTTTCTTTACACCGATTTAGCCCATGGTGTGTGGTTTTTATGTTTTCCCTGCCTGGTAGTAGTTCTGCTGCAATTTCCTGCCCATTCCGCAGTGTGGCCCCTGCGCCGCACTTTCTACATTCATCCTTTCACACCACGCATGCGCCGCTCGTGCGGTAGTGTCCCCTCTCCCGCGCATGCGCTCTTCAAATACCGGCACTCATTCGCCCCTCCATTCACTTGGCTACTTCGAGCCGTCTGGACGTCCGGAATCTTTGCCGGCAACGCGGTAAGCACTTTTCCGCCATCCCCCTTTCCCCTCTTTTATGGCTCCAAACGTAGACTCACCTTTCCCTCCCTGTCTCCTTCAGGGAACCCCTGCCTACCTCCGACCTTGGCGGCATCCCCCACCAGCCGTTGGGACTTCATGAACCCGTGCCGACATTGCGGTAAGCGACTCTGTTTTTTATTGGTTCCCCTCCCATTTTCTGCCTCGTTTGGAGACTCACTCTTGCCTCCCTGTCCCCCTTTTTAGGCACTCTTGAACTACCCCTGAGCTTGGCGACCACCTTTGCGGGTAAACCCATTTCCTCGTTGTTTTACTTTTCTTTGACGAAGTTTCACCTGCGCCGCGGCACCTCCACCGAGTGCCCTCGCACCTTGCATGCCTTGAGGGGTCACACTGCTAGAGTTTCCTCCCATTTCCTCCTTCTATATTGTAGTCCACCCCTGGGATCAGACCGTCTTTGTTTCATAATTTGAGGTCTGTTTCATGTCTACCTTTTTTCCAATCAGTTCCTAATTAGGCATCATGGGGCCATTTATGCATGAAAATCGGTTTTATACCCCTGCACAGTTCACTGTGCATGCCCGTCCACATTTGGGGCCACAAGCTCACCAGGTGCAAATTGTACAGTTGGTATCAGACTTGATGGTACCTGTCATTTATTCATGTAACCACCATTTATGCTTGATGCCCATTTGCATTTGGGGCCATACATCTACTGTCGCTAGCATGCATACTAGGTGCTATTTTGAGACCTGGGGGTACACTTGTAACCACCTTCCAGGCCACGAACTGTTCACATGTCATTACGCCTTATTTCTAACTGGTGGTATTTTCTTTTTTCTTTTTTCCTCCCCCCCCCCCCCCGTATTTTAGTCTTGATTCCTTCAAACAAAACCTTGTAAAACCGTTTTCTCTCTTCCTCCCCGACGAAAGCCCGAAAGCAATTAAGAGGGCTGAAACATGTTGGAGTTTATGAGAATGTTTTTAAGTGTTTTTAAGTGTTTTTATGTTCTGGTTTGAAGGTGTTTCACGGGGTGTATAGGGCATGGTATTGGTCTGAATGTTTAAGACCAGTTACCATTTGAGTTTTCTTTCTTCTTTGCAATAGATGAGTTGGCCATAATTGGTCTATTAAATTGTTTCTGCTGGTTTACCTTTTTGACGAACAGTCTTTGAGTCCTTCTGACTTAGGTTCCCACCAGTCAGCTGGGAAAGCGGGCATCCCTGCCTCATTCCCCTCTCAAGGCTAAATGCACCAGAGATCACTTGACCAGTTTTTACCCTCGCCTCGTGTCTTGTATACAACAGCCGTATCCAGTCCAGCATATTGTTCTCAAACCCCATCTTCCAAAGTGTGAGGAACAGAAACTCCCAATTCACTGTATTGAATGCTTTGCTGGTGTCTAGGGACACTACCGCATAATTTCTGCTCTACCCTTCTGTTTCATCTAGAATATAGAACAAGCATCTTAGGTTATGTACCATTCGATGGCCTGGAAGGAACCCACAATGATCTGCATGTGTCAATGCTGGTGTCACAATAGCCAGCTGTCTTGCCAGTATAGAGCCCAGAATCTTAGCAATGATATTTATGAGTAAGATCAGGTGGTACGATTCACAGGCAGACGGGTCCTTCCCAGGGTTGAGTAAGAAGGTTATCAGACTTTCCGCATTGAAGAAGGAAGGTCTCCTGACTTGTAAGCTTCATTATAGACCGCCAGCAGGATAGGGGCCAGAATATTCACATAGGATTTAAAGAACTCAGCTGGCAGCCCATCCAAGCCCATGATTCCCCCTTCAAGCCTTTTATTGCCTCCTTTAGCTCAGACTGTGTAATGGCGGTCTCTTGTGCTGTGCTCTCTGTTGCCGTAAGGGCCTTAATGTTCAACGGGTTAAGGCGCTCTATCATCTGGTCTTCATCCATCCTCAGGGCCTGAGTGTAGAGGGCCTGGAAGTAATCTGCAAAAGTAGAGTTAATCTGTTCCTGTGTTCTGTGTACCTGCCCTCTATGTCCTGTACAGCCGTAATAACTGGGGGGACCTGTTCTGTCTGGACAAGCCATGCCAATAACCAGCCTGCCTTATCTGCTTGCATATGAGTGGTGTAGGTGTATTTTTCCCTTGAGAATTTGGCCAGCCTCTGCTGAGTGGCTCCATATTTTTCCTATAAGGGTTTAGGTAATCTTGCCTCCTCCTCCAGTGTGTGTGATGCCTTCTGCACCCTTCTAATCTCATTCTCTAAAGTTGTTAGATCCCGAGTGAGTTGCTGGGGAACCAAGACGATAGTCCCAGACAATGCCCTCTGACCACCACCTTGAAGGCCTCCCAAAGGGTCCCCATCTTATCTACTGAGCCCTCATTGAATTCAAAATATACACGAATAGCCTTGGTCAGCTCTGCCTGATATAGAACATCTGTATGGTCCTCGGGGTATAAACACCAAGTCAGGACAGGTGTTTTTGGGTGCCCAAGTGTAAGAGTGAAGGAGCATGGCTCATGGACTGACAGTAGCCGGTCCATAATATCTGAGTGTGGACAAAAGGAGAGGGCTGTGTCAGAGACCAGGATAAAGTCCAGTCTTGTGCGCAACCCAGAGGAGGCCGTGAAATGTGTATAGCCCCTTTCCCTTGGATGTGTCAACAGGGATGAGATTGTTTTAGCCTTCTGCGATGGGGCCCTACCAGTTAGACAGGATCTGTCTAAGTTGTCATCTAGAGTGCAATTAAAATCCCTTCCCATTATCAGTGTGCCATCCTGCTGTGGGTCCCATAAAGACAGCACCCTATTAAGAGGTGGTGGGTCATCTAAATTTGGGCCATACATACAGACAATGGTCACCATGATACCCTCCAGGCTATCCCTAACCAAAACCCAGAGACCCTCTCCACTCGTTCTATGTGACACACTCAAAAAGAACATGCAGCACAATCCATATCACCACTCCTTTAGAATATGTGGAAAAGGAGTCAGAATACACTCGTCCTCCCCTTTGCTTAGATAATTTACTATGTTCATTGCACATCAAATGGAATTCCTGTAGACATGCTATATGGATCCTATGTGTCTTGAGATATTGCCCTATCCTGTATCTCTTTGTGTAATTATTGAGACCTCTTGCATTCCATGTCACAATTGTATATTCAGCCATAGTCTTGTATACTCCATTGTCTCAGCCACCTCACGCATTTACACCATTTCTGCAATAACATCACTGAGAATCCCATCAGTCAAATAAACTCCCCCAACCAACCCCTGCCACCCACCCTAACCCCCAAACCATCCCTACCACAATCTCAATTATCAACCCCCATCCTCCCACTTGGAGACTGGGTAGCCAACATAACTCCACCATCAGATCCAGCCAAAAAAGTAGAAAAAAGACAAATATGGCAAGCATGCCAATGGGTGATGGGTTACCTGTGCTAGCCCACAGCAAGATCGCCATACAGCGGGTAACCAGGTAAAAGAGAGTATTATTAAAGAGAAAGATGGAAAGGGGCGAAGCTGCATCTAAAAGAAAAAATAGATAAGAAAGTATAACAGCAAAGGAGTCAGAGAAAAAGAAAAAAGACTCAGAGCATTAAATACTGGCAGTACTGTTGGAAGCACCACCAGCTACGTCACAACCCAGGAGGAGTAAAGCTATTCCTGGGGGGCTCGTCTACTCAGGGTGCGCAATATATATGGGAATAATCAGATAATACCGTATCACCACCAAAACCGGGCGGGTGAGGGTCAGCCATTATAGGTTACAGTACATATGTATTTCAAGGGTCCCCATCCAGGGCAGGGCCCCAAGTAATGGACAATAATACAGTGCAGTTCCAGTATCAGTCAGCTGGCTCCATTGCATTATTAGGATCATTCTGATCAGCTCTGGCATCATTCGCCACCCCAACCATTGCTGCCACCTCTTCTGGATGCCATATGGACCCGCTGCATACCCTCTGACAGGAGCCTGTCGATTATTGTCATCGCCTTCTCCTGGCCAGTCGTACCAACTCCCCTTCTGCCACCATCAGTACATTCAAGCCCAGCGTGTCCCTCACAAAAACCACCGCATGATCAGGCGTGTTGAAAAATTGTGGACGGTTCTTCCAGATTATCTGCAGTTTTGCAGTGTACAAGATCGAATAGGGTATATATTTTTGATGGAGTGCTTTATTGATCGTGTCAAATGCCTGACAGGCAGACTGCACCTCAGCTGTAAAGTCCAGAAACAGCATGATTTTGGAGTGTTCATATTGCAAGTCCCCTTTCCATCTTGCTGCCTGCAAGATGGCGTCTCTGTCTCTGTAATTCAGGAGCTTGGCAATGATCAGATAAGGAGAAGCCCCCGGAACTGGGTGCAGTGCCAGGGATCGATGTGCCCGCTCCATCTGAAAAAATGGGGACAACAGGGGGTCTCCCAGTAGCTCTTTCAAGAAGGATTGCACAAAGAGTTCCATGCTGTTGGTGGGTACTGACTCAGGAAGGCCCACAATTCTGATGTTGTTGCATCTAGACCTGCCCTCCAGGTCAGCTGTCTTGAGGCGAAGGCCAGAGATTTTGTCTTCCATGGTCTAGCGACTCAAACCTCTGCAATGCATCCTGCAATTGGGGTTTCAAGTCGTTGATAGCAATCTGCATTCCATCCTACATACACATATTCCTTATAAGTAAATTGGTATCCAACATGTGTGGGTGCACCAAATATGGAGGCAAGGGGGTCACAAAATGAGAACTAGCATGCATGGTGATAAGTGGGAAATTTATAGGTTCATGACATATTGGCCTCAAAACATAAGCCGCAACACGCGGTCAACCACACAAACTGCCTTCCTCTACATATGCCTACTCCATCAGTAGTAGCTGCAGCTGGAGTAGTAGCAGAAGCAGCAGTGGTAATAATATCAGCAGTCCTAGCAGCAGTAGTAGCAACGGTGGTAATAAAGATAGTAGTATCAGCAATAGTAGCACTAGTAGCAATAATATCAGTATTGGTAGTGATGGTGATAGTAGTATCAGCAGCAGCAGGTGGGAAATACTGGGCCAGAAGCCCATTTATAAAAAAAGGGGGCAGGTGTGACGACAGGTACCACTCATAAAATAAAATAGAACTCCTCTTCAGAGTTTAGCAGTTGCTGCCAGTGCGTAAAAATAATGAGACTGTTGGGGGAAGACTGGGATCCTACCCCCTAGTATCTTTATATAAATGTCACTTGGGCTAGTTGGGGGATGGGGTAGCCCAGGTCCCTAACTGCTGCCATTGCATAAGTGGTAGATATGAGGCTGTTTGGGGTATGGATTGGAGGGAAAGGGAGTGAGCTGGGGCTACCTCCCTGTGTTTATATAATGTCCCTGGCACCAGTGGGGGGGATGAGGAGGGTCCAGATCCCCCTCCACCCTTATGTCTTAAGGAAACCCTGCACAGTCCTTATTTCAGATAGTGCAGTGGTTGAGGGTATGGGTATGGGCTCATTGGACAGCTGACATAGTCAGCTGTCCAGTGCCCCTTCCTGACCTCTGTGCTGCAGCCCAGGCAGCGCAGGGTACAGGCACCCAAATTCATAACATCAATCAAATGTGTCATTAATCATTTATTAGTTGTCACATCTACCTGTTTAGGATATAAGCACTTCTGTGCCAGGGTGCAGACACCTCTGTGTCTGCACCATCCCTGTATGGCAGCATGGACACCAGCATTGCTGTGAGTGTCTGTATATCGCATATGCGCAATGTACAGACACTTGCGGCCACACCCATAGTCATCTGATGCATAAGGCTCTTTCACATCAGAATATAACTGAGGGCAGAGCCAGGCTTGTTATGATGTTGTATTGCAGCATCACAGCTCATCTGACCCCAGCCCCTGAGTGTGCACTATTTTGAGCTTTTGAATTCAGATCCCCAAATCAGTGCATGCTAGGGGTGTGCATCTGAAAGTTGACAATGTCAGCTTTCAGATGCACCCTCACTTGCTGCCAGGGGAGTACGGCATTTCCATGCCCTGCTCCTGCTGGTCTGGAGCCTGGCAGCGTGCTTCTGGGTTCCCAGCCCTGCATCAGCTGTTTATTATGTAGCAGTAAACAGCTGATGCGGGTGAGGAACCCCAGCTCGATATGGAAGGGGAAGGATTTTCCCCTTCCATACGAGGCCATGGGGGCCCTTTACTGTTTGAGGATCCACATTGTTGATCCCCAAACAGCAATTAGAGGACAAGACCATCCCATCCTCTGTACTACCCTACTGCACACGGAGGATGGGATGGTCAAGTCTTCCTCCTGTAAGGGGTTAATATGCTCTACTGTCAGCTCAGGTGATCAATTATTATTACCTTCTTCCTCCCTACTGGTATGCAGTATTGAAACCCTTTCTAAGTTACTGTACATTGACTACCCTCAGCAGGGGATACATCTGTAGCCAAATCTAATATATGCAGTTTCAAACTTTGTTGTGTACCACACTGTTTCTTGTTCATTCACCAGATACTGGTAAGTTTTTCTGTAGGTTGAGCTCTATGGATTCTGTCCCTTCACTTTCTTTCTAAAACCAGGTGTTTTCTATAGATTCTAAGTTAACTCATTTTTGCCACATTGCACAGGGATTGCAGTAGATTCTATCAAAGTGCTATCCTGGAGATTAAAAGAGACTTGGAATCGTATCCCCGAAGAGGTGTACGTAGCCCAAGAAAGAGCCAGCTACGTCTTTTCTAGCTATCTATATGCCCAACTTCTCCTGTTTTAGCTCACACCATCTTTCATCAGGGTCCACTTTGCAACACTTTTCCAACCCTGCAGGAGGAAGCTGCCATGGTATAACAATATCCAACTTGAATTCAAGATTATTTCTTTCCACTCTGATCCTTGATTTTCCTTGTCAAGTCTTTCTAACGTAACATCATAGTCTCGAAGAAAATGTACAGCTCTTTCAAAGAAGCCTTGTTTGCCTATGTATTTTTATTAGATAAAATAAATGTAATAATATTTCCAATTTTTTGGGGAACAGGCACCCAAACTCATGACGTCAATCAAAAGTGCCATTAATCATTTATTACTTGTCACATCTACCTGTTTGGGATATAGGAAAGTGCAGCAACACCAATGTGATAGCATAATCAAGTTCAAGAAAATTATCTTTCAGATCAGAGTCCAATGAAATGTAAAGTTTCACACTTGCATTTCTAGTTGTCAGACCATTGTCTTATGATAGAGGTGACTACATTCCAATATTGTTATGTTCATCTGAGGGTAAATAACATTTCTGGAAGAGGGGGTCATCCCTCTTAAAGATAGCCAAATAGTGCTAACAATGGAGTCTTTGAACAGCCCACTGACTAATCAAAGCCATATTGTGAGCATGAGATAAGGAAAAAAGCGATGCTGAGACTGGGATAAACTGACTTACCTAATCTTATTTACTTGTTACCCGGAGCATAATTTAACACGTTCTACATCTGATATCTTTTACTTGCAACACAATTAGGAACATAGTTCAAATTCATGACAACATATTCTATGAAAAAGATAAATATGAACCTCTGCATATTTACATGCTATAAATGTGTTATGTTTAAAAGTATGAAAACAGATATGAATAACTGTTTGTCTATGACTAAGACACAGAGAACAAAGCAACCAGGGAAGAGATTTAACACACACTATTGATTCTGAATCAAGTGCTAATTTAAAGATTATTATTTAGAAAAATGTTCCCATGATATCTTGAAATATTATCATCTTTTTTAAATTTCTATATTGTCTACATCTCTCAATCTATGTATGGTCGGAGGTAAATAATTTAATGAATGTTAAAACTATGTAATGAAAGGCAAACAGGGAAACTCATGCTTTGTATTTTTTGTGCCAGTCTGGCATTCATCACAATTGCAATGACTAAATTTAAATGTAGCATATTACTAACATTGAGTGGAGAAGGCAGACATAAAAGTGTTTTATTTGTGTGTAGAGTGATTTTTTAATTAATATTTCTCTAAACGTCTTCTTTTTTAGGGTGTACCCAGTATTGCGGGTGCTGCCTTGGATGCTGTGTGCAAATCGGTAGGTGAAATAAATGCTTTCACCCAATCTCTAATTAATTTGAAAAAACAAATAGCATATTGAATGGGGACATCTGCTCCTTTTGTCATCCTAAGTATCTCATTTGGACTATGCAGTTTTTTCCTACGTGTCCTTTAAACATGCAATCTTACTATCTCCATTACTAGAAGCTATTTCCTTTCATGTCTGAGGTGACTTTGCAGTCAGTTCCATTTCTTTTGATGGCATATCTTCAGTAAGCAACTTCTCAAGACATGGTTCATAGTCAAGGGTATTACAAAAAGTAGTGAATGTTTTGTCACATGAACATTTGCTGGTGTTGAATTCTCAAAATATTATAAGATAATGGATCGGACCATAATATTCTATGCTAAAGGAGTAGTTCCACCTACATAACATAAAAAGGCAATACAAAGCATGTGAAATGTAATCCAATATTTCTATATGCTTCACTGTACCACTCGGTAGATAGATAGATATAATACCAAGTGCTTATATAGCGCTTCATGTCCGCAGACTTCTAAGTGCTGTATGACAGATGGCACTATCACCCAC
>JASCRA010376526.1:0-11308 GCA_030264435.1 Desmognathus imitator
ACCACCAAACAGGCAAAAAACAGCTCAGCACACGAGAGGGCTACTTGTCAAAAATGCTCAGCAGCTAAAGGGTTAATTGACTTGATACTGCCATTTGGTCTTGGACAGAGCGAGGGATTCACATTCGTATTTATTGGGAAAACTCGTGGCCTTTGAAAAACGCCATAAGGAGGCTCAACAGACCGGAGCAGTGATGGCAAAGAAAGAGCAGAACTAGTTGCGTACCTTCAGGCAACGTTGGTTCGGATGGATAGTGGGGGGGGGGTTCCCAGAATCCTCATCATGAACCACTACCAAAGTAGTGTCGGATGCTGTGGAGAACAATTTCAGTTTCTGAGACACAAAAGTTCAAATTCCTCTAAAAAGCACACATATGCCTTTAAAGCCTATAGTGTCTAGAGTACATATAAACCTACTCAGAAACAGACTAAGCGAAGGATTGTTAAAAACCAAACTCCAAAAGCAATTCTCAGAAGAAACGACAGAAAATCTGTATTGAGTAAAAGTAACAACCTTAACATATGTTAACAAAATCAGAGAATGACTCTAAAAGAGGGTTCTCAGATTGACTTTTCTTAAGTGCCAACCATAACACCTGCACAGTAACTACCAACTTTGAGAAGTCCTTTCCTTTTGCCCTTATAGCCTACAAAGAGTTGGCGGTCATACCTGTGTTCTGAAGAACGCGCAAGGTAGTAAATAAACGCTCTCCTGGGAAAAAGATGGTGGAGTCTTCTCCTCACACCCAGGGTGGGGAGGAGGATAGAACACAGGCAGAATAATAGATTATGACAAATGAAAGGGGGACACAACTTTGGGAAGGAAAGAAAGTTTGGTTTTTAAAAGAACTTATTTTCGATTTTGGCATAAGGCTGGTCAGCCGACAGAGCCTGCAGCTCACCAATACGGCGAGCAGAAGTAATGGCTACAAGAAAAATGGTTTTCCAAGACAGCAACTGCAACTCAATAGAATGCATGGGTTCAAAGGGAGTACCCTGTAACACAGTCAAACAAACTTAAATCCCAGGGCTCAAATGAAGGGGGCCTAGGAGGAAACAAAATAACAAGTACCTTTAAGAACGGTTTCACCAGTTCAATCTGAAACCGGTCTCTTTCATCAGGAGAGCGGGTGTAGATGGAGATGGCAGCCACATAACCACAAACGGTAGTGGTGTTCAGCCCTGAATCCGTAAGATGACGCAGAAAACTCAGGAGTGAGATGACAGGACAGTTGAACGGATCTTTGTCAGAATTAGTACATTAGCCACAAAACCGCTGACAGCGAGATTTGTAGATGGCTCTCGTCGATGGTCTGCGAGCAGCCATAACGACTTCTGGGACATATTCAGTTAGATCCCAGTGGCTATATCTCATCCCTTCAAAAGCTGGGTGTACAGCTTAAGGCTGTGAGTCTGGATGAAACACCCGACTCCCCCTGTTGTGAAAGCAGGTCTGCCCGATGTGGCAGTCTGATCGAGGTTGAGTTCCAACAGTTCTGAGTACCAGACACGCAGGGGCCAATCTGGTGCGATCATAATCCTCTGGCACCTGTACACCCTGAGGCATGCCACCACCTGCCCAATGAGGGGGCAGAGGGGGAAACGCATACACAAGTTTGAAATACCAGGGTATGTGAACACATCTCCAAGTGCACCTTTTAGAGGGTACACTCTGGCGTAGAATAGACAACATTTACTGTTGTCCGCAGTCACAAATAGGTGGACTTGCGGAGTGCCCTAAGCGCGGAAGATGTATTGAAGAACCTCCTGATGGAGCTCCCACTCGTGGGAGACAGAGGAGAGGCAACTCAGAGTGTCTGCCTGTACGTTATTCTCCCCGGCCAGATGAGCAGCCTGGAGTTAAATGTCATGCAGGATGGCCCACTCCCAGAGAAGGAGTGCTTCCCTGCAAAGTTGGAAGGACCCACTCCTCTTTTGTTTAGTTAATGCATGGCGACGGTGTTGTCCGTGAGAACCAGTAATGATTTGCCACGCAGAGATGAGAGGAAGGAACGAAGGGAAGGAACGAAGGGCAGAACCCGCCCGATTGCTCTCAGTTCCAATAAGTTGATGTGCTGAGAGGATTCTTCTGGACTCCAAAGAGCGCTGGTGGATAGTTCCAGAAAGTGCGCTCCCCACCCTGAGAGGAATGCGTCTGTCACTACAGTTATCCGAGGATGAGGTGGCCAAAATGGCTCACCTCTGAAGCATTTCCACATCCCCCCAACCAGCACAATTGCCGTGCTAAGTCCCCAGTGTGCTGGTTCCACTGGGAAGTCAAAGCTCACTGAGGGGGCCTCATGCGCAGCCGCACATGGGGGACCAGGTGAATGCAAGAGGCCTTCAGCCCAAGCATCCTCTGTAATCTCACTGCTGGGACTTGGGAACCCTTCACAAGGATCTGCATCATCTGCTGAATGGACAGAATCTTCTCTGGAGGGAGAAAATGCCTTTTTCAGAGAAGTGTCCAGAATCGCTTCTATGTACTGGATCCGTTGTGTCGGCACAAGGTGCGATTTCTCCAAATTTAGGGAAAAACCTATAGAAAATAGCAGTGTGCATACTCGAGACGTACGATGTCTCAGTTGAGCCTCTGACGCCGTAGTGGAATATATGTGCCCTCCTTCCGGAGATGACCTGTCAACGCACCTAGAAGCCATTGGCATTAAAACGCTGCCAGTAATTTCGTGAAAACACGAGGGGCTGAGGTCAAGCCAAAAGGCATTGCACATAACTGGTAGTGCTCCTCTGCCACCGTGAAGTGTAGAAAATTCCTGTGGGCCTTTTGGATTCCTGTAGGCCTTGTTTGACGGATTCATACTTCCACATGGAAGTACGCATCCATCAAATCCAGTGACTCCATCCAGTCTCCCTGGGACAGTGGCAACAGGACCTGGGCAAGGGGACACATCTTGAACTTGTCCTTCCGCATGAGCTTGTTCAGTCTCCTCGTCCAAGATTGGACGGAGGCCTCCAGCCTTCTTGGGAACCAGGAAGTAATAGGAATACAATCTGTGGCCTCTTTGTGTGATGGGCACCCATTGAACATCTCCCATCTCTTCACAAACCCCGACAGCCGACCCCCCACCCTCCCCCCCCACTGGGGTGGGATGTAAGGCAGGGGGAAGGTAAGGAAGAAGTCTGAGGGCCAGGGGTAACCTCCTTTGAGCCTGACTGTCTCCGACCCTTACCGCGGCCTCTGCCATGGCCTCTGGAGGACAGCGGAAGCTGCTTTCGGGACTGCCACTTCTTTAAGCTGTGGTTCGGAAGCAGGTTCAGGATGTCTTGTGAGTGGTGCTGAACCGCATCTGCCTTGGCACCAAAAAGGTGTTTGCCATCAAACGGCATGTCCAAAAGTTTGGCCTTTACATCGGGGGAGAAGTGGGAGGTACGTAGTCATGCATACCTGGGCATGGATACCGAAGTGGCCCTGGACCGATTTTACTAAGTCGGCAGCATCCAGGTCACAAAGCAAACTTTGTTTTGTTGTATTCAAGCCCTTGGCAACCGGATGGGATGCTCTTTCTTGAAACTGCTCAGGGAGGTGCTCCACAAAATTTTGGAGGTACTTGAATATACAGTGTGTTTAGCGAGTGAAAGTACAGCTCACATTCAAGGGCCGCAACCATAAACTACAAGCACGGTAAGACTTCTTCGCATAGGCCTTGAGGCACTTGGAGTCCCTGTCCGGTGGAAGATCAGAGAATGTGGTCACATTTGACTGTCAAGTTGCAGCCTGAACCACTAGGCTATTCGGTGATGGATGGATATGCACAAATGCCGGGTCCCCAGCAGGGGCCTTGTATTTCGTGGAAAGCTTCAGGTCCACTGCGGAAATACTGCTGGGGTGCTCCCAGAGGCCAAGGATTGGCTCGGACAGAGCTGGGATAAAAGATAAGGCTGCAGCTGCCCTAGCTTCAGGTGCATCCAAGATCTCTGTTAGGACATGAGTCGTCCTCTCTGGGGTAGGGAGCTGGATCCCCCAGAGTATTAGTGGACTGCTTAAGCACATGCCAATAACCAGTTCCCCATTCAGGCTAGAAGCCAGGGTCTGCTTCAGCCAAGTCACTGACGGGCGACATGTCAAATCAGGTTTTCTGTCAGGTGACGTGTCAAGACCACTGGCATAGACCAACCAGTCGTGGAGAGTCTGAACTGGGCCTCTGCGAATGGGTGCCAAATCAGACTCTACCTCACTACCTGTGTCCACCAGGATGTCCCTGGCCCTGGAAGGAGCAGGGCCTTAAGAGAACCTGACCCGGAAGTCCACGAGGATCTGAAAGGCATAAGGTCCAAAGCGGACCACTACCCCGGCCTCGCAGTGGTGTACCCCAGAACGTTGTCCGTAAAGTTAACACCCAAAGACACATAGGAGGACACCCTTGTCATAGAAGACCCAGTGGGCACCATCCAGGTATCAGCCGCCCTCTTACAAGAATTGAAGATCCCTGTGCTGACCCGGGACCGAAGGCACCGAGGAACTGGGGGTCGATACCGGCCTTACAAGATCCGAGGCCAAAGCAGTCGACGCAGCCCACTGTATCAATGAGGGAGGCACAACAGGATATCTCACAACTGTCTACCCCACTAATCTAGAGAAGGTGCTGGCGGCACCTAGGGAGGATCAACCCAAGGTGGGGATCGAGGCCTCGATCCCAGAGGGGACATACATACAATAGGACATACATGTGATAGGCTCTGAACGAACCTTAGCTCTCAGGCTGTGAATTCCTATGGTCTAGTTACTGATTACTTTATTGTGACCACCTGTTTCAAACTACCTTGCTGTTTATATCTGTGCTCTGTCAGCACTTGTCTTAATCTTTAAACGATTTTCTGTTTAAATTGTAAAGAACTGCATTTACTTCTTGCAGACCTGTATTAGCATCTGCACCAATTGTAAAAGCTGCTAACTTACCAATTACATAAATTGTTCTAACTGCATAATTGCACTTACCCTGAGTTGGTTTGTGAGTGTACGATTGTATGCAGGCTTGTGACATCGCTTTATTCAGTGTACCCAGGGAGGCCGTAAGTGAGTGCAGAGCAGCTGCCCTGCACTCCGCCGCCCGATCCAATCACTGGACTATTGAAACCGAACTACAGACCCTGTCGTGGCCGGACTACAACTCCAGGCGGCCCTCACTGCACATATTTACGTCACTACGGGCCGGTTTGTGCCGGTTCGTGTCCGGGCGTGTAGGGCTGTGGCAACAGTCCTTGCATACCATCTTTAAGGTACTGTTTTTCTGTCTTTGTAAATCCCACCTCGAAGCAGCTGCCCTGTTCCTGCCTACTCCCGTCGCTTTATTCTCTGCTGTTATTGAGACCCGCCTTGCATTATACCATGCTGCAGGCAAGGCTAGCAAAATTCCAGTCCTTATTATCCTCAATGATTCTAGCCACTGAGATCGAAATTGCTGAGGCCAATTCCTCCTCCGACTCTCGTTTCGACCAGATTTTGGCTAAACATCAAGTCCCGAATTCTGACTCCATTGCTCATAGCCATACACAGTCCTTCTCCACGGAACCTCTAATAAATATGGAACTCACCGACACGAATTGCGTTATACCCGAGAACTCGGGCAGTTCCAATAACATCAAGCAGATTGATAATAATACATACGATATATCCAACATCCTAGCCAACCCGAATAACATCGCGCAGACTGACAACGATATAATTAATACACCAGACAGTACAGGTGGAGCAAACAACACTGGGACCTGTACTAACACTGATCGTGACGTCTCTGGCTAATGTGAGCTTATTAATGCCAACTTTGATAATATAATTGGGTTATGGCCCCCGTGTGCAAATGCCCCCTATCTTTTAATCTTGTCCACACAACGAATAATACCATCTTGACACATAAAATTCACTCTGTCGATTTACATACACCTACTCCTTTCTGCCAGGAAAATTCCTCCGTTCAAACACCCGTAACTCAAAAATCTCTCTCTACCAGAGAATCAGATTATGAAGTTCAACCTACTCTTGTACAGAATACGCACTTGTCAAAGCCTGTAATACACAAAACAGCAAATAACCTGAAATGTGTACTTCTTAACACGTGGTCATTACAGAAACACGCTTTAGAAATAGAAGACTACATCACTGATAATAAACTTGATCGGGGACTTGGCTATCTGCCACCTCTGGCCCCCTTATTTCACTTGCAGTTCCTGAAAAATACATGATTCTTCCAAGGGACAGAGAGGTGGGGAGGGGGGGGTGGAGTAGCGATTATCTTTCATAAGCAACTTAATAGTCATGATCTGACCGTTGAATCCCCTGAGGGCACCAAATTACTCTGGGTGAAGCTTCTTGTCAATCCTTGTACTACTTGGAATTTTCTTCTTTTGTATAGACCACCACACAAACTTCCCCTGTTTGAATCACAACTCATGGCTTGTCTTTCACCTGCCATTAAACAGACCTCCAAATTTCTCCTACTTGGGGATCTGAATTTTTGGTTTAACGAAGAAGAAGATAAAGCGGACTCCGCCCTCAATGCCGCCTTGACAGATCTAGGCTTTATACAAAATGTTCATGCTCCCACTCACAAAGAAGGTCATGTTCTGGACTGGGTGTGTAGCTTGGGGATGGCAGTTACTAACCTGACTGTATTACCTTGCCCCTTGTCGGATCACTCTTTTGTTACATTTGAGCTCATCATTCCTGAGAAACTGCTCCCTCCCGGCCCAGCCTATTGTACATTTACTAAACGCAATCTAAAGAAACTCACCAAAGAATCATTAGCTCCAGAACTTACTCCACTCTCGTCTGACCTCCATCATTATGAGTCCACAAAAGACATTGCTTCTTTCTATAATCAAGCTCTCACCACAGCTGTTAATCAAATCGCCCCCGTCCAGACCTGTAAAATACGGAAGGATGTGAATGGTAATCCTTGGTTTACCCCAGATTAACTACAACGCAGGAAAGAGAAAAACAAGGCATATAAGGTTTGGTATAAAACACCTACCCTTGCTAAAAAGGAGCTATATCAAAATAAAGCCAACCGCTACAAGAATGAGATTATCTCTAGCAAAAAGAACTACTTTAACAACAGAATAAGTAATGCCAAATCAGACACGAGGGAATTATTTAAGATCTTTCGGGATCTTGAAAGCCCGGACATCAAGCCTCTGACCTCCGTTACCAAAGATAAGGACTGGTGTGAGGCTGTTCAAGCTGCCCTCACATCCAAAGTCGAGAACCTAGGGAAAAATATAGCACTAAAAAAACTACAAGTCCCCTCACCCATCAAGCCCTCAGTACCTCAATAGAACTCCATACCCTGTTTTTCCTTCTCCCGAGTATCCGAAGACGAGGTCTCCAGAATTATCAGAGCACTCAAACCTACATCCTGTCCGGGTGATGCATGCCTGGCCATGATAGTGAAAGATTGTACACATCATCTGATCTCCGCAATCACAAAATTTATTAACTCTTCATTTGAAACAGCCTCTGTCCCCGAGTCTATCAAACAGGCCTGGATCACCCCGCTCTTAAAAAACCCTTCACTTTCTCCTGAAAATGATTGATAAAGTGGCTTACTTACAAATCCAAGCGTATCTGGAGGCCCACAATCTTTTCGGTGTCAGGCAGTCAAATTTTAGAAAACATCATGGAACCGAAACTGCCCTGACTGACCTTAAATCCAGCCTGCTGATGAACATGGACAGAGGCATGATCTCCCTGCTCATGCTTCTTGATTTGTCCCCAGCTTTCGATCTAGTGGATCCTGACATTCTTGTAGACAGGCTTAGGTCATCAGCCAATTATTCTCCTGAAGCCGCATGCTGGATTCAGTCCTTTCTATACGAACGGTCAGTGAGGGTGTTTCATGGATCCATATCAGCTAAACCCCCGCTCCTTTCCTGTGGCGTCCCTCAGGGCTCATGCCTATCCCCAACCCTGTACAATCTATTCACCAAATGGCTTTTTGACATTCTGGACAACATGTGTGTTCTCTACACTCATTATGCAGATGTCACTCAGTTCATTCTGCCTCTGACTGGTGTATATACTGCTGATTCCATCATGATCAATAAAGTCTATGAAACTGTACAGGGTTGGATGGTGCACAATGGCTTGGCCCTTAATGACGCCAAAACCGAACTCTTGGTAGTGGGTACTAGGCAACGTTTGAGCAGACTACTCTCTGAGTACTCAACCTTTACTATTGCCGGCTGTTGCATCCATGTCGCGCGTAAGGTGAAAACTCTGGGGGTGGTACTAGACTCCATGCTGTCCATGACTACCCAGACCAGTGCTATCCTCTCCTCCTCTTCATATTATACCAAACTTTTGTGCAAGCTTAGACCCTTCCTATCACAGGAGAATTGTGCCATTCTAGCAAGTGCTATCATCGAAGCCAAGATTGATTATTGCGGCAGCCTGCTACATGGCTCTCTTAAATCCAACCTAGCTAGACTGCAAACTCTCCCAAACAGTGCGATCAGGGTCGTCTGTCGCCTAAAATATAGAGATCATGTCTCTGAGGCAAAACGTGGCTTGCATTGGCTTCCCGTAAAAGAACAAATCACTTTTAGAATGTTGACAATCATTCACAAATGCATCTTTGAGAGCGCACCATCTTACTTGAAGGTACGGGTATCACCCAAATCCTCTTCCTAGACTGTTACGCTCCAACTCTCTGCAGTTCCTTTCAACTCCTTGGGTCAAGTTGGTAAATGCTGGGGGAAAGTCTTTTTCAAGTTCAAGTTTATTGTCTTAAAGAAACCGTACAGTTCATACAAGACAAAGGAAAAGAAAATAAAATAAAATTAATACATTTCACATTACCCAATTTCTTAATTTAAAAGTTGTCATTAGAAAAATACAGATCTTAGCTAGATCACAGTGAGACGTTTCATTCAGTAAATCCTTAAAGTCAACAGTAGAATCTGGTTTTAAATATTTTACAAGCCACTGAATGCGCAGCGTTTTGGTCAATTTACACTCAGAACAAAGATGGATTATGTCATCTTTAGCACCAGAACAAGATGAACATATCAAAGGCTGATTGGATACATTCGGACTAAGTCTGCTAGGGAATCAAAGTCTTTTGATTCCCTCGCTCCTTGTCTTTTGCACTCTCTACCGCCTGATATTCGTAACATTTTCGAGTTATATGCCTTTAAAAGGGCATTGAAAACCTTCATATTTACTTAGGCAACTAAGCTTGGCCCTTGTCCATCTGCCTGCGATCGGTTCGAACCTCTTTCTCCTAGTTGTGCCCTACTGAGTTTTTTAAACTTTCTCTTATCCGTTTTTATACATGTTTGTTTGTTATGTTTTGTGTGTGCCATCATGCCCATGGGCCTTTGGCGCGTTAGAAATTAATAAATAAATGTCCCCACCCAAAGGGTGAAGCCCAGAGGAAGGAAACAGCCATAATTCGAGTGCTAAATATAAAGGCAATAAGCCCTTTCAGGGAAAAAACCCTCTTACCAGGCCAGAACCAGAACTTGATCCTTGTTCAGAGAAGCCAAATTGAGGAACCCAACACAGGGGCAAGAAGGGCACTGGTAGACCAAGTATCAAGGAGAGTCTGAAAAGAACCCACAAGAATATGGGTAGCAAGCCATCAGCTCCCTCTCCCAAATGGTGCAGTCACCCATATGTGGGGGAGGCACACAGTCCCCCAAACAGAACCCGGCCCCGCAGAGTGCCCAGTGCTGAAGGGACCCCAGGATTCTCCCTCTCAGCCTCACAGGAAGCAACCCTGAGAATAAGTCTACAAGATTACCGCTGAAAATAACTGGCGCGCACTCCTGGTCAAACTGACCAGCAGGCAGCCCCCAAGTATTAGACCCCCTCGCTCCTGGAACCAAGGGCAAGGGCCACAGAGCAGATCTGAGACTGAAGTCACCAGTGGCGAGGGAGGAGAGGAGATGCGGAGGTCAAACACTGATGCCCAATGTCGGCCGGTCCCACCATCAGCAGCCAAAGGGAGGCAGCCAAACCGACATAAAGAAGTTCGACTGAGGAAAATCGAGAGAAAGGCTCGAGTTCAAACAATTTCCAGACCGGCATCCAGAGGCCACGGTGGGAAAATTGGATCAGGTCGACAGGAGACGAGGACAGACACTGATATGCCCATGACCTTGCTCGAGAAAAAGAGAGGAACCGAGAAAGGACATCGAGCGATGCCACAACCCCAACGACTCCACTGAGGATCTCAAGGAGAACTCCGGGGTGTTCACCGAGACAAGGCACCACACAATATGCAGTTCAAAGCTGGCATCGCTAAAGCGACACCTGGATCCCAAAGAATCAAAGCCCAGATCCCAAAGAATCAAAGCCCAGATCCCAAAGAATCAAAGCCCAGATCCCAAAGAATCAAAGCCCAGATCCCAAGAGACCGCGGACTCACCGTCTTGAGCACTCCAGTAACTTCACGAGGAAAGATCTCGTTAAATATCAACTCCAAGCAGCGACTCCAATGATGGTCAGGACATCGATGCCCTGAGCTGAGGCCTCGACATTTTCTAACAGAAAATATGCCCAAAAGGTAAAAATATTTCTCACAGGAAAAATGAAGGGACATTCCTTGCTCTCCAGCAGGGGAAGACTGGCTCCAGAAATCGGCCCGGGAAAAAAATTTGACAGGCCCACAGGCAGGGGCAGCTGGTGGGTGTAAAAAAAATGTAGTCATACTGTGTAATGTAGCGAGCGAGCGAGCCTGACCCCCATGAGGCGGTACGGGGGTGTTCTCCCCCGTGAGAAATTTTTTGAAAATACCTTGCCAAAATAACACATTTTTTAAGTAAAATACAAAAAGTACCTGAACTCTTTTTAAAAATGTAAACACCACGATACTGGATTTTCATTTTTTTCCCATATTTAAAAATAAATACAGAAATAAATTAAACATTCCGTTTGTATTTATCTGTAAAAACAGAAAACTGGGAGCCTTACTCATGACTTACAAATCCTTACGTTTTTTGAAAAACTAAATGCTCCATGCTGGAAAATCTCACTGTGACGAAAGCGGGGCCAGAGGTAGGGGATCGGCCCTTTTCGCACAACCGCCCCACCCCAAAACTTCCCTCCCTTAGCCTGCACGCGGAGGGCTCTCAGGGTTCCGTCCTCAGGTTTAAATTACCAGGGATCTATCGCTCTTTTGTGCATACACCCAAAAATGCTTTACAGAAGCAATCGACTCAGGATTCTTCGAAAACAAGTACACTTCTTTATTGGCTCCAAAAATAGTTACAGTAAAAAGGAGCAGAGTAGTTACGTTTCAGGCAGCACCCAAATTCCAGGTGGCCAGTGGTAGTTACATTCAGTCACA
>JASCRA010387606.1:0-11211 GCA_030264435.1 Desmognathus imitator
ATATCCCTGAATTCTTGAGATCATGGAGTGAGATCGCGTTTAAATGCGGTAGAGAGTGGCTAGTGCTTATAGTAGATACTGCCAATAGGATTTCAATCAAGATAGTAGAGGATCTTAATGACCTAATAGCCAGAGAAAAAACAAAAGTTGATTTGGAAACCTGGACTGCCAGAATCTCGAGTATAGAAAAAGACTTGGAGGACTTCAGAAAGAAGTTTACTCAAGAGAAAATTATTAAACTTAGGAAAGATATCCTGAATTACAAACACGAAAGTGTGTTTCCATACATCAGAAAGGAGTATCAAGAAGGCCAAGCACAGGGGAGACAGCAGAATCCTAATACTAACGCTAACAACAATTCCAACCCAAAAAGAGTTAGATTCCAATTATCTAAATATAGTGATACGAGTGACAGTGACCAGTCAGACAGCGGCTGGCCTAATACTCCACAACATCAACCACAGATCTCCAATAGGGGTGGTCGATCGTGGGGCCGTCGGGGTAGACGGGGACGGAATAATTGGAGGGGATCACGTCCTGGGAGATTTCCACCCAGGGGACAGTGGCCACCAGCACCACCACAATGGCCCCAAGGTCAATCTCAATGGCCGCAAGGCCAACCACAATGGCCCCAGGGACCTTTACAATTGCCCCAACAACCCCCTATTCAACCTTTTTTAGGAATGGGAGAAATGCAGTCACCGAACCCAGGTTGGGAGGAGGACTGGGAGGAAGCGGGGGACATGGGGAGCAGCACCCGCAGCGGCCTCCGTTACAATCTATGATACATAATATTTCCTCACACCAGCTCTCCCCTGCAGAAACTGCTGTTTTGGAAAAAGGTCTAGGTTTCGTACCCACGAATGATTTTGATTCTTACCAATTCAGACAAGAGTTCAAGGGGTTGATGCGTAAAATCAGGCTCCAACAGTTTTTTGAAAAAACTGAGTATACACCTGTTGAGAACACCACAGGCCTAAGACCACCCTCCAATTTTTGTCCTCCCCCCAATAGTTTTACTGTGGAAAGTATTACGTTTGAAAGGGCAGTATTACGAGATTTGGATAAAATGGAATCTATTCCAAGACCATATGCATTTCATAACCTCTCTCAAATAGAACAACGAGCTCTTCGCGCCCTACAGTCAAATGAAGCAATTATTTTGAAACCTGCCGACAAAGGCGGGGCGATTGTCCTTATGGATCGAGTCAAGTACGATGGGGAGGTTCGGAGACAATTGAACAATCAGTTGCATTATAGACGCCTCAAGGCAGATCCTACAGAGACTTTGCGCTCTGAGATTGCTCTTGAAGTGGAGCACGCCCTGGAGAGTCAATGGATTTGTAAGCAGGAGGCGGACTTTTTAACGCAAGATCATCCGCGCGTTCCCCTATTTTATATTCTACCCAAAATCCATAAAAATGGGCTCGACCCCCCAGGACGACCCATAGTCTCGGGTATAGGATCTGTCTTAGAGCCATTGTCTCGTTTTGTTGATTTTTTCCTCCAGGGCTTGGTGACTAAAATGAAATCCTATACTAAAAACAGCACACATGTCATCAAGCTCTTGGAGAAGATCCACTACGACCAGGAAAATATGTGCCTTTTGACACTAGACATCGAGGCGCTCTATACTAATATTCCGCAAGATGCTACTCTAGAAGTCCTTGAACATATTCTACCTGAAAGGACGGTTGGAGGCAATGTACCGGACCCTTTCCTTCTTTGGGCTACTAAGATGGCCCTTAAAAATAATTACTTCCGTTATGAGGAGGAGTTTTATGCCCAAATCTCCGGGACTGCGATGGGCGCCACCTTTGCGCCCAGTCTGGCAAACCTTTATGTTAATCATTTTGAAATCACACATATATATCATGAGTCCAACCAGTATAAGAACAACATACACTGTTGGCAGCGATATATAGATGACATACTAATTGTGTGGCAAGGGAGCCAGACTGAGGCTTTGGCTTTTGTAGAGTGGCTCAACAGATGCGATCCCAACTTGCACTTTACATATACCATATCACAGACTGAGATTCCATTTTTGGATCTTCTGATCTACCCATGGGAGGGTGGTCTAGCGACCACTCTTTATACTAAACCCACGGATAGGAACTCTCTATTGCTACACGGGAGTTTTCATCCACAACATATGAAGAACAACCTTCCTTATGGTCTGTTCTTACGTTTGAAAAGAAACTGTACAACTCAAAATGACTACATGAGAGAGGCAGATTGCTTGAGTGAAAAACTAATGGAAAGGGGTTATCCTAGAAGGATTATAAGAACAGCTAAAAGGAGGGCCCGCTTTAGTAATAGGGACCAACTCCTTGATCAATCCGTAAATAACAAAGACACTTTGCAACCAGACCGGATGATTTTTGTATCAACTTTCAATACCTGGTCATCTCCCCTACAACAACTGATACGTAAGCACTGGGCAGTTTTGAATTTAGGTGATAGCCATTTCACACGACCCCTATTTGCGTACAGAAAGAGTAAGAGCATTAAGGACCTGTTGGTCCATAGTGACAACATGATTAAAAAGAAAAAGGTCGGCCCCAATAGGATCTTTAGAGCAGGACCTGTGATGGGCCACAATAGATGCCTAAACTGCTCTTTCTGTGCTGGTACTTCTAAAACCACAGAAATTGATTTGGGCCTTAAAACACCTTGGCAACAACGAAGCAATACAAACTGTAGGAGCATGAATGTGGTATATGTCATCTGGTGCCCGTGCAAAATGATGTATATAGGTAAGACATCACAAATGGTAAGGGAGAGACTTAGCAAGCACAAAAGTTGTATCAAACTTAAAACTTTGACGGCTCCCTTAGTCCAACACTGTTTAGAAAAATGTCATACTTTTGCAGACCTGAGATGGTCAGTAATTGAACAGGTGTGTGGACTTGATGACACCCATACGAGCCATCTGTTGCATACACGGGAACAAAGATGGATTTTACGGACACGGGCCCATGTTACAGGACTTAATGATTTACTCAATATCAGAGAGGTTTGATCCCTTTAGTCTCTTTACAAACATTTTTTTAAAATTTTTTTCTGTTTTAAGAAAAATTTTCTTTTCCAAGGAAATGATCCTTACATTTTTTTGAAAATATTTTTTCTTTGACAAATATTCTTTCATAAGTATTTTCTAAATAAATAATTTCCTGCTCCGTGTCCTGTTTTCCATTTTAATGTTCTTTGCAAATAACATGGATGTCTTATATTACTTTAATTGAAGCTTGGTTTCGAAATGTTATGACGGGTCTTTTTTCTGTGTGTTTGACTCTTCTATAGTCTGTTTTCTGTACACAAGGTTATCACTCGGGTTCAAACCCATCATGTGATATAGTCACATGACCTTGCTGGCCACCCTATTAGACTGTGCGCGGCTAGTACGAACATACTTTTCGCCGCCGGCGAGGAGCACTCACGTACGCGCTGACAGGTAGGCTCCGTTGTCTCTCTTCTTTTTTCCGTTACTTGCAGTGAGACTCCCACTGTTCGGGTGATTACAGATATATTTTTTTGTTTCATTTTCTTAACAGAAACGACATAGAGGGTATTCGGATAGCCCCTCCCCCTCCCTTTCTTGAAACGGCAAGCATGCTTGCCTGAATGAAGACAAGTTAAATTTATGGGAGTTCCTTCCACATGCGGTCTAACACTTAGACCTGCGGCAGCTTCTAAATGTGCAGTGCAACTGTTCTCCATGAGGTACGAGTGTAAAACGATTCTTTCATTTTTGGGCTTTAACAATAGGCTAGTAGGCATGTTTATTCATGTGGGCCAAACATACTTTTTCATATTTTTTTTCACATAGGCGTCCTGAAAATAAGTAGTGGGTTTTGTTGGAATTCTCTCCACCAAACCCCCCCCCCCCCTATATTGAGCGAGATGGTGATGCCGCCTACCAGATATTTTGACATACCGCTCAAATGAAAAGGATGATACATTGAAGGAATATGGAGGTGGTCTTTTGAAAGGTACTGCTTTTCTATTGTTTAGTGCCTAAACTAGCCAAAAATACCCTAACAATGAGAATAGTTGTCTCCTAAGAGTAGGATTTGGACTATTTCAATATGAACTCACTAATAATGTAGCCATGTCTTTTTGAGAGACTGGGTCTATCCTTGTTTCTCTTTGCATTATGAACGCAGAAACACTTTAAAACTTGTACATGCTGGGTATATACGTTAGATGCTGCCACTGTACGAACCGTATTTTTATGAGTGAAGGAAAGATTTCTTGTGGATGGTAAATAGCAGACAAATATTATATATGTCTAAAAGGGTTTTTCCAGTAGTATCTGTGTGTGGGTGTTTGTGCAGGAATTCGGTTGCATTTTTTCTGCTTTTATATGAACTGTATCTTCAAGAATGAAAAATAACCGTTGATTGAAAATAGCAGATAAAGATAAAATTGTTCACATGGGTTTTCTTTAGTAGTGACTGTCTTTGTGAAGTTATGCATTAGTTTTCTTTTGCATTCCTTGGTCGAAGTATCATTGTGCTCTGAATCAGTTCAATCAAAATACGAGTTGGTCACAAATATTGATTGTGATCGTGATTGGCATACTAATTGATGCCCTTTTCAATTTGTTTACAGAAAGTGTCATGTCTGTGTGGCTCTAAATGAGAGTACAAGCACCTGCGGGCTTTACTAGAAGAAAGGAATTTGTTGCCTAAGAAAATAAAGTTCCTCCTGATGATAAATCTAAAAGCAATGAGCATAGAATGAAACATATGTCGAGGATAGGCATTATGTGTTTTTATATTGTATGTATCTGCACTTTTCCTATCTTTCAGTCACTTAGGTGCTTTACACCTTTTTAATGTTTTGTACTTTTGCATAGGAGCCTTTTGACTCTTTCTTGTTAAAAAGAAATAAAGTATTTTTTCTACGATTGAACTGGTATGTGAAATATATTCGATAGGAGAACATTCTTGTGCTATATCTATATTGTATCGGGGTTGTGTTCTCTTTGAATTCCCTGCGATCTTTTGTGTGTAACCTCACTTCAGCCCGGCGGGTGGTGAGATCAAATAGTGATATGTCAGAGCAAGAGACAGTAGACCTGTTTGAGAGACATATACAGAACCTACTCAAAAATACATCAATTTTCACTACTGGTGCCACGGGTGTGGCGATCATCAATGATGACATTTCACAATTGCATAAAAAGCTGGTTCGTGCAGAAACGCATGGATCTCTCATGCTAGAATATTTACGAAGTAAAATTCTCCCTTTTGGTTTGGTGGTGGTCAATGAACCAAAAATTTTTTTGGATATCCCCGAATTCTTGAGATCATGGAGTGAGATCGCGTTTAAATGCGGCAGAGAGTGGTTAGTTCTCATAATAGATACCGCTAATAGGATTACAATTAAGATAGTAGAGGATTTAAATGACCTAATAGCTAGAGAGAAAACCAAAGTTGATCTGGAGACCTGGAACACTAGAATCTCGAGTATAGAAAAAGACTTGGAAGACTTCAAAAAGAAGTTTACCCAAGAGAAAATTATTAAACTCAGGAAAGATATCCAGAATTTTAGACACGAAGTTGTGTTCCCATACATCAGAAAGGAATATCAAGAAGCTCAAGCACAGGGGAGACAGCAGAACCCAAATATCAACGCTAATAATAATCCTAATTCAAAAAGAGTTAGGTTCCAGTTATCCAAGTATAGTGATACTAGTGACAGTGACCAGTCTGACAGCAGCTGGCCCAATACCCCACAACAACAACCACAGATTCCTAACAGGGGGGGTCGCCCCTGGGGCCGTCGGGGCAGACGAGGACGCAATAACTGGAGGGGGTCACGTCCTGGGAGATTTCCTCCCAGGGGGCAGTGGCCACCGGTACCACCACAATGGCCCCAAGGTCAACCTCAATGGCCACAAGGCCAACCACAATGGCCCCAGGGACCTTTACAATTGCCACAACAACTCCCTATTCAACCTTTTTTAGGAATGGGAGAAATGCAGTCACCGGATACAGGCTGGGAGGAGAATTGGGAGGAAGCGGGGGACAAGGGGAGCAGCACACGCAGCGGCCTCCGCTACAATCTATGATACACAATATTTCCTCACATCAGCTCTCACCTGCAGAAACTGCGGTTTTGGAAAAAGGCCTTGGTTTTGTCCCAACAAATGACTTTGATTCTTACCAATTTAGACAAGAGTTTAAAGGCCTTATGCGAAAAATTAGGCTCCATCAGTTTTTTGAAAAAAATGAATATACACCTGGTGAGAATACCACAGGTTTAAGACCACCCTCCGTTTTCTGTCCTCCCCCCAGTAGCTTTACTGTTGAAAGTATCACATTTGAAAGAGCAGTATTACGAGACTTGGACAAAATGGAATCTAGCCCAAGAACATATGCATTTCATAATCTTTCACAGATAGAACAGAAAGCTCTCCGTGCCTTACAGTCCAATGAAGCGATTATTCTGAAACCTGCCGATAAAGGCGGGGCGATTGTTCTTATGGATCGAGCTAAATATGATAGGGAGGTCCGGAGACAATTGAACAATCAGTCACACTACAGACGTCTCAAGGCAGATCCTACAGAATCTTTGTGCTCTGAGATTGCTCTCGAAGTGGAGCACGCCCTGGAGAGTCAATGGATTTGTAAACAGGAGGCGGACTTTTTGACGCAAGATCACCCGCGTGTTCCCCTCTTTTATATTCTACCTAAAATCCATAAAAATGGTCACGACCCCCCAGGACGACCCATCGTCTCGGGCATAGGATCTGCCTTAGAGCCATTGTCCCGTTTTGTTGATTTTTTTCTTCAGGGCTTGGTGACGAAAATGAAATCTTACACGAAAAACAGTGCACATGTCATCAAGCTCCTGGAGAAGATTCACTATGATCAAGAAAGCATGTGCCTTTTGACATTAGACATCGAGGCGCTCTATACTAATATCCCGCAAGATGCTACTCTAGAAGTCCTCGAACATATTCTACCTGAAAGGACAATTGGAGGCAATGTACCGGACCCCTTCCTCCTTTGGGCGACTAAGACGGCTCTTAAAAACAATTACTTCCGTTATGAGGATGAGTTTTACGCTCAAATCTCCGGGACTGCGATGGGCGCCACTTTTGCGCCCAGCCTGGCTAATCTCTATGTCAATCACTTTGAGATCACACATATATATCACGAGTCCAACCAGTATAAAAACAACATACACTGTTGGCAGCGATATATAGATGATATACTGATTATATGGCAAGGGAGCCAGACTGAGGCCTTGGCCTTTGTAGAGTGGTTGAACAGATGCGATTCCAACTTGCACTTTACACATACTATATCACAGACTGAAATTCCGTTCTTGGATCTTTTGATCTACTCATGGGAGGGTGGTTTAGCAACCACCCTCTATACTAAACCTACGGACAGGAATTCCCTATTGCTACATAGCAGTTTTCATCCACAGCATATGAAGAACAACCTTCCATATGGTTTGTTCTTACGCTTGAAAAGAAACTGTACCACCCAAAGTGACTACGTGAGAGAGGCAGACAGCCTGAGTGAAAAACTAGTGGAAAGGGGTTACCCCAGAAGGATCATTAGAACAGCCAAAAGGAGGGCCCGCTTTAGCAATAGGGACCAACTACTCGATCAGTCCACTGACAAAAGAGACACTTTGCAATTAGATCGGATGGTATTTGTATCAACCTTTAATACCTGGTCATCTCCCTTACAACAACTGATACGCAAGCATTGGTCAGTTTTGAATTTAGGCGAGAGCCACTTCACACGACCTCTGTTCGCGTACAGAAAGAGCAAGAGCATTAAGGACCTGTTAGTCCATACTGACAGTATGATCAAAAAGAAAAAGGCTGGCCCTAATAGGATTTTTAGAGCAGGTCCTGTGATGGGCCACAATAAATGCCAAAACTGCTCTTTTTGTGCTGGTACTTCCAAAACCACAGAAATTGATCTAGGCCTAAAAACACCTTGGCAACAACGAAGCAACACAAATTGCAGGAGCACGAATGTGGTATATGTCATCTGGTGCCCATGCAATAAGATGTACATAGGCAAGACAACACAAATGGTAAGGGAAAGACTCAGCAAGCACAAAAGTTGCATTAAACTTAAAACCCTGACAGCTCCTCTAGTACAACATTGTCTAGAAAAATGCCATACTTTTGCGGACCTCAGATGGTCAGTAATTGAACAGGTGTGTGGACTTGATGATACACACACTAGCCATCTGTTGCATGCACGGGAACAAAGATGGATCTTACGGACACGGGCCCATATTATAGGGCTCAATGATTTACTCAATATTAGAGAGTCCTAAAAAAAATTTTTTTGGCCTCTCTTGTAGTATGGGGGCCCTAGCCCCTCCCGTGTCCTTTTCTGATGATATAAGAAACTTTCTTTCTTCCCGTGTTCCGTTTTTCTGCAACAATGCGTTTTGCTGTTTAGTAGGGTTTCTAAAAATAAATTAAATCAATACTTTTGTCTTTGAAATGCCGTGATGGATCCCTCCTTTGTGTACTTCCCTATAGTCTGTCTTCCGCAATGAAGGTACACACTTGGCTTCTACCTATCATGTGATACAGCCACATGACCTCGCTGGCCACCCTATTAGAATGTGCGCGGCTAGTACGTTTCACTCTGCGCCGCCGGCGAGGAGCAGACACGTACGTGCTGACAGGTATGCCTTTCTTCTTGCATTGCTGGCAGGGAGGTTTTCATAGTTTGGGTCGAAGAATCTTTCCTAAAGAATTCTTTTCCTCGTGTTTTGAAATAGAAACTCGCTAGAGGGTACTTTGAAAGCCCCTCCCTCTTCGCTCTCCTTGGAAAGCCCGCCTGTCGGGGCGAAGACGAGCTAACCCATGGGGTCAGGCACCCAGATCGGCGGCGGCGTCTAAATGTACAGCGTAGCTGTTTGCCTTAAGGTACGGGCGCACTGTGTTCCCTCTATTGTTGGGCAATCATTATGGGCTAATGGACAGAATTACCATCTTAGGTCTATTATATCTCTTTCTGTAATTTTTGTGATGCAGGTATTGTTAAATCAAGCAGAGGGGCATTTTGGAATCCCCACGCCCTCTTCCATCTACACTGAGTGTGATAGTATTGCTGCACACTAGATGTTATGGCTCACTGCTTATACAAAAAGGAGTATACACCGCACTGATGGGAAATGGCCTTTTGAAAGGTATTGCTCTCCTTTTTATTTAGGGTTCTTTCCTATCATTAATGAGAATATTTGTCCTCAAAGGTCGGGAGTTGGTTTGTTTTCAAATTTAACATATAGCCATGACCTTGAAGAGACTAGATGTTACCCATTTTGGTTCTCACGAATTTAACAATACCATGAAACATGTTTATGTTGAATAAACAGGTTAGCTGCTGCTGTATGAACCACATAATCATGAGTGTTTTAAAAAGGGTTTACTGCGGTTGGAGATTAGCAGCCAAATATGGTAAATTGTCTGGAGAATAGAAAATTCTCCAGCGGTATCTCCGTGTGTAGGCTTTCTTTCTCGCACAACTTTGGTTGTAACTATTTGCATCTATATGAACTGTGTCATTGAGAATGAAAAGTATCTGCTGATTGACAATAGCAGAAAAATACAAAATGGTTCACGTATGTTGTCTTTTGTAGTAACTGTAATTATGAAGTCATGCATTAGTTTCTTTTGCATGCCTTGGTCGATTTATCTTTATGCTCTGAATCAGTTCAATTAAAATGTAAGTTGATCACGTATACTGTTTGTGATCATGAGTGGCATACTAATTGATGCCTTTTTTTTCAATTCATCCACAGAAAGTGTCTTGTTTTCGTATGGCTCTAAGACATGAGTACGAGCACTTGTGGGCTTAATCAGAAGAAAGGAATTTGTTGCCTTAGAAAATAAAGTTCCTCCTGATGACAAATCTAAAAGCAATGAGCATAGAAAGAAACATATGTCGAGGATAGGCATTTTGTGTTGTTTTAATATTGTATGTATTTGCACTTTTTCTTATCTTTCAGTCACTTAGGTGCTTTACACCTTTTTAAATGTTTTGTACTTTTGCATAGGAGCCTTGACTCTTTCTTGATATAAAGAAATAAAGTATTTTTTCTACTATTTGAACTGGTATGTGAAATGAATTAGATAGGAGAACACTCGTGTGCTACATTTATATTATATCAGGGTTGTGTTCTCTGTGAATTCCCTGTGATCTTTTATGTGCAACTCTCTGGCAATAGTTGAAGACAGGCACAGAAGGCATCCAGATGATAAAACATTAGCAGAACTGATTGGCTTAAAGCAGAAGTACAAAAATAAAACAGATGAAGAACAAAAAGTATTGAGAAGACCCAGAAATGCCAGATACTACTGGCAGGCTGATAAGCCATCCACTCTATTGGCCAATATACTTCGAGAAAACCCGGTTAGTAGAAACATTTCTGCACTAAAAGACGGGGCGGACCAAACTATTACAGACCCACATGCTATTGTTGGATTGATGACGACTTACCTACAAAAGATATACGAGGGGGGTAATGAAAGAGATGCAGAAGAACTAACCGCCTACATAAATGAGATCCCTCTAACTAAGCTAACCAATACACAGTCAGAGGAACTAGACAGGGCCATAGAACACCATGAAATCCAAGTGGCCATTAAAGATATCAAGAGGGGAAAGGCTCCAGGCCAAGACGGACTTGGGAATGAGTTCTACAAACAATATGCCCAAGTGTTGTGCCCAATTTTATCCGGGGTATTTAATGAGGCGTTCAAAAATGGTAGTTTGAGCGGTAGGCTGAATGAAACCAAATTGACCCTACTACCGAAACCAGGGGGAGACCCCATGAACTGTGCTGATTACAGGCCACTGTCACTAATCAATTCGGATGTTAAAATTCTGGCAAAAAGTTTGGCCAACAGGCTACTGCCGCTACTGCCAGCGATAATATCCCAAGACCAAAATGGCTTCGTCCCAGAAAGGGACACAGCTGCGGCTATCTGGAGAGTGTATTGTATACTGGCTGGACTGCCCCCGACCTCAAGGGCGGCGTTCGTGTCATTGGACGCCTATAAAGCCTTTTGACATGATCAACTGGAGATACCTGTTCATAGTGATGTCTAAAATGGGAATTGGCAAAAACTTCATAAAGTGGGTGAAAATATTATACACTGGTCCAACTGCGAGATTAATATTGAATGAAACATGGTCCAACATTATTCAT
>JASCRA010409767.1:0-11138 GCA_030264435.1 Desmognathus imitator
AGTACTTTAATATGCAGTTAAAAAAGTAAAAGTAAGTTTGGCACTTTTGTATTTCTTTAGCCCCTTAAGTGTGGCCATAGGGAATCATTTAAAAAAATGATTCCGTATGGGAAACCCAATGCAAAATGCAAAATTAATCATGTTGCATTCCCAGGTTTCATGACGAGACACACTCGGCACCCACACTTAAGGGATTAAGGAACGTCACAACACGGTTATCATTCATCCACCGGCCGCTAGCTTTACAGCAGTCTTTGATGTGTGTCTAATTAATAATTGGCTGTGCCTCTTTGGCTTAGCTACAGCTGCTGATGACAAATCACTTGATGTTCATCAAGGGGTGCGATAAACGTCAAAGAGTAACGCGAGGTAGAACCAAGTACACATAAGGCGCTATAAACTAAGATAGTGAGAGCCCAACTGCACCCCTCTGATCCCCCCCACCAGGGGTTGTGGCGGCGAGTGCATAGTAAGGAGGCGAGTCAGGCTGCACACTGGCGGTAAGGGGACTGAGGCATCTAAAGCCAAAAGTGTCCTAGCAATAGCCTATAATGAAAAGAATGGAACTTGCACTCTGCCCTGCTGTAACATTAACAGCAAGCAAATGCGAGCAACAAAATGGGAGGGAGGGCAAAGGAGGCTAAAGCCAGGATTGTCCTGGCAAAAACCTCTAATGGAATGATTGAAACTTGCACTTTGCGTAGCTGTAACATTAATGGCAGGCAAATGGAAGTAATATAAGCGGGTGCTAAAGCTGGAGTGTAGAAAAACTCTATGTGGCTATTTGTTGTGTCCGAATTACACCCTAGGTAGTGGAGGAAATGCACTCTTAAAAGTGCAATTACAGTAAAACAAAGCATTTTCTAAATAAATGAAAAATGACAGTTTTGTTTAAAATTTGAAGATGGCAATGATGTAAAGTTGTAAATGTGATGCACCACACAGCAATATTGTATTCATTTATTTAGGCGTGTGCCATGTGCTGCCTTGCCACCACTTCAAGGCACTGTGGTGGATACTATGTTGTAATTCTTTATTCTCTATGTAGTATGCAGAGGAAAAAAGGAATTACAATGGAGCATCTGCCACAGCGATTGTGTAAACAAGCAGTCGGACAACAAAATTGTGTCCGAATAACACCCTAGGTAGTGGAAGAAATGAACTCCTTTAAAAGTGTAATTACGGTAAAACAAAGCATTTTTTAAATAAATGAAAAATTAGAGTTGTGTTTAAAATTTGTAGAAGGCAAAGATTTAAAGTTGTAAATGTGATGCACCACACAGTAATATTGTATTCATTTATTTGTGTGTGCCATGTGTTGCCTTGCCACCACTTCAAGGCACTGTGGTGGATGCTATATTGTAATTATTTATTCTCTCTGCAGTATGCAGAGGAAAAAAGGAATTACAATGTAGCATCTGCCACAGGGATTGTGTAAACAAGAAGTCGGACAACAAAATGGATGCAGCCATGGAAGACAATTAAGCTCTGAAAAGCAGTATTATTAAATAGCTTTAAAACTCAACACAAAGGGCCCGATTCATGAAACTTGAGTAGGGGATGAGTAGAAACATGAGTAGCCTACTCATAAGCATTACCCTTAAGTTACACATCATTCTTCAAACTATGCTTATGGACAGGCCCCATGAGTAGGCCACTCTACTCACCCACCAGCTACTCAAGGGACAAGCCCACAAAAACGCCCACCCTGAGTAGCAAATATTCCACACGCCCTGTGTACTATCCGCACGCCCTGCGTACGTTCCGCACACCCTGCGTATGATCCGCACACCCTGCGTATGATCCGCACACCCTGCGCATATCCCAAACCCACCATGGACGGATACCTGGCCATAAGACTCACATAAACCACCCAAACCAACATGCAACCAATGCACATGATGGTCCAGATAGCACACACCACACATCTGCAGATAGCAGCTACTGTACATCCACAGAACACACACCCCCTCCATCACACACTGCCCACAGCACAAAGTGAAACAGACAACCAGAAAGAAGAGCACATTTTATATCAAATGAAAGCACCACATATATAACACAAACAAGAAAACTGGCAAAATAATAACCCCCCCACCCCCACCGCCCAGCCTACACATCACCCCAAACCTCCACACCACCAACTCCCTCAACCTGACCCCCATCCCCACCCCACCCAACCCAACCTCAACACCAGACCCACCCTCACCTGATTATTGTTAACAGTGCCCAGCCATTAGTTTATTATAAACTTGCTCGCAAACATGTCTTTACAGCATAGAACCCCCACCAGGGTACCACGTTTCAAAAATATATATGTGGCCAATTTTAGAACAAACTAATGGTTGGGCACTGGTAAGAGGCTGCCTCTTCACAGTGCCCAGTCTTCTGTGAACTACATAAGAAATTGCATGACAATACGTGGCATACATAGGTAAATGACCAACACGCGATCCAATCCTATCAGCAGAAAACAT
This sequence comes from Desmognathus imitator, assembly GCA_030264435.1. Classification (NCBI taxonomy): domain Eukaryota; kingdom Metazoa; phylum Chordata; class Amphibia; order Caudata; family Plethodontidae; genus Desmognathus; species Desmognathus imitator. Next base: position 2,478 of record JASCRA010409767.1, read on the forward strand.
GGGGAACAGTAAGTGACTTTAATAGAAACAATAGAAGCCTGACAGAAGTAAGCTATGGCTTATGATATGGAAAGGTTCTGTTCTAGGTGAATATAACAATTACGTTGAAGTATCTAAAGGCCCAAATTGGTGTTGCACCGGTGTTGTATTTCTCATATCGTTGGCAGGATCTGACTGACAGTTAAATCAACCTCGTAAACTCTTTTCTATCATTCGTGAATTGTCATCGCCTGCCTCCTTCCTATTCCCAATTCTTCCCAAGCCACCAGCAATTCTTTTTCCATTTTTTTATTAAAAAAATCTCTATCATCTGACAGAATAAACCTCTTTCTTCGGCCACAGCCTCCCTTGTGCCAGTCTCCCCTGCAGTACAGTCTACCGACTGCCCTGATAAAACTTGCACATCCTCCCCCATTGCTCCTGAGTCTTTAGAGCCTCCGCTATCTTATCCCTTCGATCCTCATCCCCTCTTGATCCAATCCCATTAAAAATGATGAAGGAGATGGTTTCCTCCCCCTTGCTGCCTCTCATCACAGCTGCGGTATATGGCTCCTTCAGCTTTGGTCTTATCCCTAATGAGCTTAAGCACATTTTGGTGGACCCACTTCCCTTAATCCCTCAACTCTTTCCAAGTACTGTCCTAACTCTCATCTCCCTTTCTTTATGAAACTCTTTGAGTCCCTAGCTACCCCTCTGCTACAGTAAGGGACTTTCTGGAAGAGAACACTCTGTTCGACTCCTTTCAATCTGGGTACCCTCCCAAGAAGGGTACTGACACAGTTCTGATCTCCTTGATGGGTGACCTTTCGATGACCATGGATCCAGGTGGTGTCGGGGCACTGACTTTACTTGACCCTGTCTGCTGCCTTCGGCACGATCAATCATTCCACCTTGATCCAGAGAGTCAGAGGTACCAGCCTTGCAGGTTCAGTTCTAGATTGTTTCCTGTCAGGATGGTCCCAGTCTCTTTCTCTCTCCCTCCTTTCCGATCGCCCCCCTCGCCACTCACCTGCGGTGTTCCTCAAGGGTCTGCTCTTTCGCCTTTCCTCTTTAATATCTACATCCATCCCCTGGCTGAGCTCATCCGGACCAAGATCACTGCCAATCTTTCAGTTGCGGCCCATGTCAGCCCAGTCTGCAGCTCTGGTTATTTTAAGTTGAAGATCTTGCGCAAAGTACTACCTCTTACTCCAGTTCAGTTTCATCAACAAGTAGTCACGGCCTCCATCATGGGAGAGTAAGACGGAAGGAAGGAAGGAAGGAAAGGAGGAAGGAAGGAAAGGAGGAAGGAAGAAAGGAGGAAGGAAGAAAGGAGAAGAGGAAAGGAAAGGGGGGAAGGAAGGAGAAGGAAGGAAGGAAGGAAGGAAGAAAGGGAGGAAAAGAGAGGACTAAGGGAGAAGAGGAAGGAAAGAAGGAGACATGGAAAGGAGAAAGGAAGGAAGGAGAGGACAAGTAGAGGAAAGGAGAGAAGGTTAGGAAGAAAGGAGAGGAGGAATGGAGAGAAGGGAGGAAGGGAGGTGGAACAAGAAAGGAAGGAAGGTACAGGAGGGAGAGCAGAAAGGAGGGAGGGACGAAGTGCAAGATAGAAAGCGAAAAAGATACTCATGTGGTGTTGTGATGCAATGTGGCGACCATTCGAGTCACTCTGGAACGTCGGTACTTCGAGTCAGGTGGGCCCTCACGTCTCACTCCCTTGGTGAGTAGGTCTTTTATTCTTCCCCTTATTTTCTTCCTGTTTTCCTTCTCCATGCTGTATATCTTCTGCCCTGTCTATGCTCCTTGACTGAGTCTTTGTTTCCTGGGGATTCCTGGGTCCGTGGGTCATTTCCTCCTTGATCCAGTATTCACATGGCGGTGGGGCTCGGTCTTCGAGGGCCCTGGTTCGGTTCCACCTTCCCTCCTTCTGCCAGGTTCTCCCTGCTTGTCTTCCTGTGTTTCCTCTCTGTCCTGGTTCCAGGGGTCAACAATCCAGGGCAGCAAAATCTCTCTGGTGATTGCTTGGCTCCTGCCTCCCGGTGTCTTGGTGTTCTTCCCCAGGGTTACAGGTTCCACAGATTGCAGGGCAGCTAGATCTGTCTGGGGAATTCTGACTGCCTCCTAATCTTTGTTCTCAGGTCTTTGTGAGGTAGTTGATTTGTCCTCTACGTCTCTTGATTTCTGTGTGGGTGGCCTGCTCTTGTGTTTTCCTCCATCTTCTTTCCATTGCTCTTGGTTCTCTTCTCTTCTGTTTGATTTGTTCACAACAACATCCTTTTTTCTTTCTATTCTTCCTGATGGCCTCTTTTATTGATGCGAAGGTTTCTATGGCTTCCGTGATGCAGTCTTCCAGAGCTGTAGTGCTTTTTTCGGGTTTGAGAGTATTTCCTGAGATGGGACGTTGCTCTGCGAACCAGGTTGTCAATTGTTGGTTGTTTAGTAGGTTTCTCCATGATCTGTATGTGCGTGTTTCCTGGGAGTAGGTTTTATTCCTGTCGCTGGGTGTTCGTAGGATTTTCCTGAAGTCGATGAGCCAGTGGTCAGTCCATGATGTGGGGTAGGACTTGTGGATTCTCGTACTTTCGTCTTCCATGAAGATAAGGTCCAGCGTCCGTCCCTCTCTGTGTGTCTGACCTGACACATGCTGTTCCAGGTTGAGGGCCGTCATATTCTGGTTGAGGTTGATGGTTGTTGGGTCATTATGGAAGTCCATCCATACGTTGAAATCTCCTAGGATTGTGAGATGTGGATGCTCAATGTAGAAGGAGGTGATGAATTCTGCTAGAGCATTTGGGAAAGGTCCTCTGCTGTGTTTTGGCGGTCTGTATATCAGCAGGCACAATAGTGTGTTCTTGTTGTCTATCGTACATTTGACCAGCATGTATTCGAAGCCTTGTTTGGCCGTTTCCTGTACTGCCATTGTGTAGTTTGTTCAGTATGCGAAGGCCAGGCCTCCCGCGTGGGTGTTCCTGTTGGTTGTCAGGTTTCTGAAACCTGGCAGGATGACCTCCATGAGGGTTGGTGCTTGGCCCCAATCGCTGAGCCATGTCTCTGTCAGGAAGATGAGGTCCGGGTTGAGGGATTCGATGATGTCCCTGACGTCCAACCTATTCTTATGAAGAGATCTGCAATTCAGCAGAATGCATTTAAGCTCTTGGTCTGTGTGTACAATGGGGACTCTGTGATCTTGATCTGCCGTTCTGATTGCCAGGGGTATACCTTTCTCTTGCAGGCCTCCTTCGTCTGGCCTGTCCACTTGGAGCACCTCTGGGGCCCCGATGTTCCGTTCTGTCTTGCTTCTATTCTGCCTTGGTCCTTCCATCCTGGGTGAGTGATGTAGGACTTCTGGTCTTGCTAGTAGGGGTACTTCAGTCAGTGAATCATCCCATCAGTAGGTCCTGGTATATATGTCTTGGCACTCCTTTCTTCTTCTCTTCTTGCTATGAATTGCGGGTGCCTGTTCCTTCATGCTTATAAGACCTGCCGTGCTGTTGGTTTTTCTGTGAACCTGTCCTGTCAGGTATTTTTCCTTTATTAATCCTGAGGGGTGTATTAATGATCCTCCTGAGATGTCTCTCGATGACCTTGTCTCGTGTCATTGATCTTGTTGATAGCAGGTCTAACAGCAGAGGTATCTATGTCTCCTAGTCAGAAGAGGACGGGGAGAAAACCGGGGATGGGGCGTACAGAAAATTACTCCAGAGTTAAGGACAGACTTGCTCTTGCCCTTGTTCTGTCTGAAGCCCTTGGTCAGGAGTGGTGCACTACCCTGGAGTGCGGGTGACTGTGGAGGGGATGGGCCACCAGCTCCTTGACCGATAGGTGCTGTGCCCGAATGGGATGCTGTACACCGCCAATACTCCTAGAGGGACCTAGAGGGAGTGGGGTATAGTAACTAGCCGAACCCCTTATCTGAAGCTAACAGTGTCTATAGCTCCGCTTCAGGAGCGGGTCCTTACCATAGAGCAGCACCTGAGTGGGTAAGCAATCTGTTAAACAACTGATACTCTTTGTCAGAAGCAGAGAATTACCATTGAGCAGTACAGGAAAGAGGCAGGAAAACTGTTAGACCACTGATACTCTTTGTCAGAAGCAGAGCATTACCAATGAGCCATACGAATGGAGGGCAGGCAAACTGATACTCTTTGTCAGAAACAGTTAAACAACTGATACTCCTTGTCAGAAGCGGAGCCACCATTAAACAACTGATAATCCTTGCCAGAAGCACAGCATTACCATTGAGCAGTACAAGAGTGGGGGCAAATAAACTCTTAAACCACTGATACACCTTGTCAGAAGCGGAGCATTAACTTGTTTGGAATGTGCAGTGCCCCTCAGGGAAGCTGTTAATGTATATGGGGGAACAGTGTGGTGAACTAGCTAGTGGTCACAAAATCAAGAACAAGGTATGTTGGTGGCAGCTGTTGTTAATTGAAGGGTGGTATCGGTGCAATTGTTCTCTACCTGGAGGAGTGTTGGCTGTTCTCTCATCTCACTGCCTTCTTCTCCATGGCACCCATCCCACTTACCTTGGCAACCTGCGGTGGTCATAGGGCCTTCCTCACCAGCCTACCGTGAACAGCCGCCATTAGCAGCCAAGTGTCCTTTGCTGTTCTGGGACGCCCTGGGCTGGGCGCCCAAGCTAACCTCCATATAAAGCTCTCACCGCGCGCTTTCCCCTCCCCCCTACCTCCTAACCAATGGCCAGTCGTGCAGCGCCAAAACCCCTCCCACACCCGGAACCCTGCTCTCCTCCTTACCCTTACCTTTCTCCCTCTCGCCCAGGACTCTTGCAATAATCCCAATAAAACTTCAACATCACCAGAAAACTAAGTATTTTCTAGCGCCCACATGGGATTACAGGATCGCTGCTACCCACAGCAGAGTGTGGAATGACGGGTGACGCGGCTCGGTCGCTCTCCCCGCACGCTTTTCCCTCCCCCCTACCTCCTAACCAATGGCCAGTCACGCAGCACCAAAACTCCTGCCACACCTGGAATCCTGCTCTCCACCTTCCCTTACCTTCCTCCCGCTCACCCAGGACTTGTGCAATAATCCTAATAAAACTTCAAAGTGAATCGTGATCAACATGGCAGCTGCAGAGCAGGTGTGCAAATACACAGAGGATGAACAGATTCAGACAGGGACCAAAATCTGAACCGGGCACTGGAAAAGAGTGTCCCATATGAGAAAACAAGCATTAGTAATGCCAATGCTTTTCTGGCTGTATTTTCAGTTAATATGTAGGCAATGTATAGATATTGATAGCATTAGAGTTTTTTAATTGTAAAGTAGTAGGCAGATATGTATTGGTGGCATTATATAATATAGTACATTTCACATATAGCATCTAATGTCTGAGGCAGGGGCGGAGCCAGACAGCACAGCTCCCTCTTTCGAATGCTGGGCCACAGGGGCCGGTGCCAATTAAATTGGCTCTGTCCTCCTGTGACTACCAACACAAACAGGTTAACATAGATAAGAAGCTGCACATTGGTCTGCTTCAAAAGATATCTACTTTTCTCGCTAATGCACGCTGTGCGCACATTTCCAGAAAAGGTAGAAAATGATTCAGGATTGTATCCCCAAATACGCTGTCAATCAAGAGCAGGTAGGTGCTTCATAGCAACCAAGGGGCATATAGAGTGGCACAGTGGGCCTGATCCACCAAAAAAAGTTTCCTAGATTGTAAATTTTCATCCGATGAAACTGCCCTTGACATTAATAATAATAATAATAATTGCGTTTTGTATAGCGCAGTTAACCCGCAGGCATCTGAGCGCTTCAACTCATCATTTTTACAGATCGTATCCTAATAACAACAGTAGCAACCAGTCTCTCCACAGCACCCCCCCATCCCCCGCTCGCACTCAATCAACAACAAAGAAAGCGGCAGCAGGGAAACGCGCAAAGTGACCAAGGCACCCTGGTTCATGATCGGAGATATGCCTGCCAAACAGGCACGACCTAGAAAACTCTTACGGTTTGGGCCCGCTGTCTCTGTGAGCATGGGCACAGAGACAAACCCAGTCACCATGCTTTTGACAAAACAATGACCATCCCAGGACCCAAACTGGGCCGCCACATGACGTAAGTGCGCACTATATAAAACACCTGAAATCATAACACAACATACCATAGGCGTAACCCAGCCTTCTTTCATCCAATCCCTCCCAAGTGCTCGCTATATACATAAAAGCACATTAATAAAGGCCGACCCAGCGACCTTGTACTCACTGGAATAGCTGCGTAACATGTTAATCATTTCTGTGTGCTGCACGGGGCAGTTTTTATAACGCACTCGCAAACCTTGCTTATCACAGCCTCTGCCTTGCCATCCCCCTGTCGTAACTTTCATTAACATCAATGGGAGTTACGACAGGTAATACACTCCATCCTACGAAGCTGTTTTGTAGGTCACCTACATACAGAACATCTTTGGCGAATTTGAAGAGCAAAACCAATTTCATTTAACAGAAATGGAATTTTAATTCTTTTTCTCTCTTAGTGATTTACTACCTCTGCTCTAATGCCGCTCTGAAAACTCAGCGTACAGGAGACAATCTGCCCCTGAATAACCCTCAATCTCCACCCTAACTACTGTGCACATGTACAAAAGGAGTGTGCAGGGGGCACAGCGTGCGCCGGGCCCCTTGAAAGCAGCATGCAGACTGCACGGCAGCAAGCCCGAGGGGTGCCGGCCACACTTGCTGCTGGCCGGGGAGGGGGGTCACTGCTGCTGATCACCGGCGATGGTCCATCTGCATGCGAATGACGAGAAAGGCCTGAAAGGCTGGGCCTCATGGGGGAGGGGTGGGAGACACAGCAGACACACTCTCCTTGCTGAAAATTATATTGAAACAAACAGGTTACATCCCAATGGAGCCAGCTAACAAGTGACTGTATTTATGCGCGCAATTACTCTTGTGCATATTTGTTAGGGTGATTTTCATGAAAATTAATACGGGCAATTATGAAAGAGGCAGAAAAAACGAGTTTGGAAGTATGTATTGAAACATTTTTAGCTTAACGTTTTATGCCACATTCCCATTTTCGCATGGGGTTGGTAATATGCACATTTTTATATGCTAATTTGTAAAAGGGGATCTGTCAGAATAGTGAACAAAGGTGTTTTGTAAAACTGCCTACAAATTATTTTTATTATTTTCTTTGAAAATACCTTGTCGTATAATTTTGTCAGCATGTGTTATTTTGGGTGTTGTTAAACCACAGTCAGATGGCAGTAAGCAATAGTCAAATACAAAGCTATTTATTTGCTGAAAACTGTCCGTGAAAGTCGAGATAATGATCTGCTTTCAAAGTACAATTACTGTAAAACTAAGCATTTTTGTAAACAGATCAAGTTTTGAAGGAGAATGCAAAGAGGTAAAGTAGCAATAGCTGATATTGGACCCGCTCCGAAAAATGTATCTGGTTGCACCACTAATTCACCCTGACATTTCGCCAGAATCAAAGACCTATCTATTTGGGAAGTCATAGACAGTTGACAGTGCCAACTGAGCGCTGCTCAGGGGCGTACCTATAGGGGGGGTGTCGGGGGTGTCGCACCGCCCCAATAATTAACCCCTTAAGTGCGCATGCGGAGAAAGTCTCGGCACCAGCATTCCCTTGTGAGTGCTGGTGCCGAGACTCTCTCGGCACAAAACCCAGGGCTGTTTGCAGATCTCCCACAGAGATCTGCAAACAGCCCTGGGCCTCCCGTCACCCAGGCAGGGCAGGGAACAAGCTTCCCCACCCTGCCTGGGTGAGGGGACTCCGCCTCCGTGTGCGCGCTGCCGCGCATGCGTGGTAGCACGCACACACAGGCAGAGAACCCGGAAATACCGGCTCTCTACTCGGTTCGGGTAGAGAGGCAGCACAAAAGTGCCTCTATCTCTCTACCCGTACCGAGTAGAGAGTCGGGAGAGGGCCCGTTGGAAAGCTTAGAATCTAAGCTTTCCAACGAGCCCTCTCCCGAGGCGGTAGCTGCTATAGGATCCAAAACGAAGGATCCTATAGCAGATTCCACCAGACACCAGGGATTTTTTTTTTAAAACTATGCCGAGGGGGGGATCTGGGCACCCCCCCTCGGCCCCACTGGTGCCAGGGACAATTCGCCACCCTTTGGGGTCAGGGCCCCAGATCTGCCCTGACCCCCAAACCACCAGGGGCAAAAAAAATAAAAATAAAAAAAAAAACATGGCCGCCGCCGCCGCCGCCGGCTCCTTGTCTGCCCACACGTTGGGAGAAGCTGGACAAACGGTACACATCACTCCCCCAGCCCTCCTGGACACTAGAGACCATTTTGCTGCAAGAAAACAGGTAAGTCTGTTTGTTTGTTTCTTTCTTTCTTTATTTCTGTAAATTTCCCACTTGTCAACATGCATGCTAGGTTTCATTTTGTGCACCCCCTCACCTCAAATGTTTGGTGCACCCACAAATGTTTGGTACCAATTTACTCGTAAGGAGCTGGGGTACGTAGGAGAATGTGGTTTGCATGCTTGCCTGCGCGTTGCACCACCTTTTTTGAGGTCAATGTGGCACAAACCTGTAAATTTCCCGCTTCTCAACATGCATGCCAGGTTTCATTTTGCGCACCCCCTCACCTCCATTGTTTGGTGAACCCACGCATGTTGGGTACCAATTTACTCGTAAGGAGTGGGGGTACATAGGACAAGGTAGTTT
>JASCRA010420842.1:0-11135 GCA_030264435.1 Desmognathus imitator
AATTGGCATTTGCCAAAAAGATCTCTGATGCTAGGGCCCGCATTGCATCTAACCCTTCTTGCCTCGGTAGGCCTCCTTTGGATCCTCCAGGACACTCTAGATCCCTCTTACCGGAACTAAACTTTGAATTTCAAAAAGTTCAGATTGATGATGTGTTAAAGATACTGAAGGACATTCGTCCAACCTCTGGATTGGGCGACACCATTGCCTCTACATATGTACTAGAACATAGCGGACTCTTTGCCCCTTTCCTGACGTGTTTTGTCAACTCATCTTTCCATCACTGTGTGGTACCGAACATCATAAAGTTCGTGAAAGTTACTCCTCTACTCAAGAAAGAGGGCTTGGATCCCTTAAACCCTGCCAACCTGCGGCCTATCACAAACGTTATGTTCCTGCTAAAGTTTATCGACAAGGTGGCTACATTGCAATTCCAAGCTCATCTGGAAACCAAACAGTTGTTACATCGTAAACAATCAGGCTTCCGCCCCTTACATGGCACAGAGAGTGCCTTGATTGACCTGCAATCATCCATGCTAAACATCATGGATCATGGAGGCACAGGCTTGTTGATGCTTTTAGACCCCTCGGCGGCCTTCGACCTCCTCGACCATCAGCTGCTTCTGAAAGCGCTGAATGGTATAGCTGGGTGTGCGCCTAACTCCCTAAGGTGGATCGATTCCTTTTTGTCAGGACGTCAATCAAAAGTCTGTTGGGGCAATACCTCCTCGGAGGTGGAAGAGCTATTTTATGGAGTTCCTCAAGGGTCTTGCCTGTCGCCGGCCCTTTTCAATGTGTATTTAGCCCCGCTATGTAACATCTTGGACTCCAGGGGGATCTACTTTACAAATTATGCTGACGACACCCAGATCCTCCTGGAGTTGACCGGGGATTACGCACGGGACTCGGCGACAGTGCATCAGACATACAGCCTGATCCAAGATTGGATGGCAGCACACTGGATGTACCTAAATGGTGCGAAAACTGAGTTCTTGGTCTTTGGATCCAATGCTCAAAGTCGCAAACTGAGCCCATGCTATGAGAACTTTTCCATCGATGGTTGCATAGTTAAAGTGGTTGATAAGGTTAAGACGCTGGTGTCACGAGCGCGGCAGATAGCGCGACACACTCACCGGAGCGTGGGGAGCACGGTCTCGAAGCCGCGACGCGCTCGTGTCAACATGACACGGCGGGAGATCGGGGGCCGCGGGGGGAGCCACAGCCGGTCCCTGGAGCTGCCCGCTCGAACCCCCTGCAGCCAGCCGTGAAGCAGGGTCATCCGATGGCTTCACGGAATAGACGCACACGCGTCTCCTCCCAGCCACTAAGGAGATCACCCCGGGGGCACCAGAATACACCTCCTGTAGCAAAGGCACCCCCGGGGCACCGGAGAGACACTCCAGCCCCACAGATGGTTCCCCGGGGGTACCAGGAGTACAAACAACATGTGCCGATAGGTAACAGGTGTAAGCTGCCGGATAGTTCCAGGAGGAGGGCGTTGGCCAGATGGAGGAGGGGTTATCTTGATAGGAATGCAGGTAGCTGGAGGGCCACACCCTTCCTCAACAGGTGGTTACATCCCACCTTTTTACAAACTATTAGGAGGGCTATGACTAAGAAGGGAGGAGTTAGACCCAATTCAGGGAGGAAGTCACATGCCCCTAAAAGACCAATCTAATGCCAGTACATCAGTATTTAAAGGCTTCTAATCCAGAGAACACTGCTTCGCTACTGCTTACGGTAGCACGGGGCTGCTAGGTGGGGGTCTAGTTTCCCTTCCTGGGTCTTAGTAGGGAGGTGGTCTACCTAGGTTTAGGCTATCATAATTTTCAGGTCTTTTTGTCCAAGGGTTTCAGAGTTGCTTATGGAATTGCTGAATCTTCTGTATCTCTGTTGTAGGTTTTTTTTCACCCCTTAACTGGCTGTTCTGGTTTTACTTACAGCTGGGGTTTTTTCCTACACACCAAACCGGTCACCTCAGCCACGACCTCCTTCCGAATTAGATTCGGCGGTGGGTACTTGAGGAGGTTGACATTGTCATCTGGTGTTGCTGACGCTGACTGCTGTGGACCCAGCTACGTGGACAGGTATGTCTCAAGGGGTGGCAGACGGGGGATTGACAGATAGCGAAGCCGACATGTTACAGACGGCGTCAGGAGGCATTCCAGGGCCTTCTCTCACAATTGAAGAAAGGTTAGAGGAGTTAACTCTAGAAAATTTACATTTGAATACCAGACTAACCGAATTAAGAACTCAGGTAGATATGGGCGCGGCCCTAGCCCCTGGTATTGAGATCCCCATTAACTTACCACTACCAGAACGTTTTTCAGGAGACCCGACCAAGTTTCAGGTGTTTCTAAATCAATGTAAAATCCAGTTTTTGTATAAAGCTAGAGCATTTGCCTCAGACGCTACCAAGGTAGCCTTTATTTTGAGTAATTTAACAGGGGACGCTGCTGTATGGGCCACACCATTGATAACGCAACAGTCCCCACTACTATTAAATTACAATATGTTTGAGAGAGAATTTGTTACTATGTTCTCGGAGAGGGCGGTTCAAAGGAACCGAGAATTGGAGATGATGGATTTGGTTCAGGGTTCCTTAGATATTCGTGCTTACATAGCCAGATTCAAAAGACTATCTTCAGAGATAGAATGGAACGAACCAGCCTTGGTTGCTCACTTTAAGAGAGGATTAAGGTGGGAAATTCAAGATGAGTTGGTCCATCTAGAACCCCCTAGGGTTCTACAGCGGCTAATCGAATTGGTTTTGAGGATTGATTCCAGACTACAGGAAAGAAGGAATAAGAGGCGTGCCCCTGATAGAGGCAAATTGCTAAATCCAACTCCAACCCCACCACAGCGTGCCACACCCCGCAGTCCTAGTCCAGAACCCATGCAGGTTGGCAGCAATACAAGGGCCCCTCTGACACCCGAAGAAAGACAACACCGCCGAGTTAATATGCTGTGTTTATATTGCGGTGGGGAAGGACATTTCATCAAGGATTGCAAGGCTCGCTTGAGAGCAGTAAAAGAGATGGCTCGACCTTAGTACCCCGGAGGAAGAGCCAGTATTCGCGCCCTCAAGGGGTCCCAGCGGTGGCTGGACACAAGGAACCCACGTCACATTTCTATGTACCTATCACCTTAAGGTGGCCCAATTCCCCACAATTGGAGACACTAGCCTTATTGGATTCAGGGGCGGCGGGGAATTACATAGATGGCAACTTCGCGGCAGAGCAGGAGATTAAACTATTTCCTAAAGACATTCCCATACCCGCCACCTCGGTGGACGGCAGCCCTTTGAAAGGGGGACCTATTTCGGAAGACTCAGGACCCATATGGATTGACATGGGAGCACATCATGAAATACTCACGTTTGACGTCATAGAAGCCCCACAGTTCAAGATCATATTAGGTCTCCCCTGGTTGGAGTTGCACAACCCTCATATCAACTGGAAAACCAGGTTGTTGACCTTTGCAGACCCAGCGTGTCAGGGCCACACTAGAAGCCAAGTAGGGAGAGTACAACCATTGGTTTTTCCTTTAATTGCAGCCGTAGCACTACCCAGTGAATATCAAGAATTCAATGATGTCTTTTCTGAGAAAGCAGTGGAAGAACTACCTCCACATAGACCCTATGATTGTCCAGTGGACTTACAACCAGGGGTAGTACTTTCACCAGGGAAAATTTATACCTTGACAGGTAAAGAACGGAGCACATTGATCGAATATATTGACGAGAATTTGAGAAAGGGGTTTATACAGGAATCCAAGTCACCCGCGGGCGCCCCATTATTTTTCATATCCAAAAAGGATGGGGGGGTAAGGCCCTGTGTGGATTATAGAGATCTTAATGCCAAAACTATAAGGAATCCCTACCCATTACCGTTGATAAAGAGCATTCTGGAACAAATACGTACATCTTCCTATTTCACCAAGTTAGACCTCAGGGGGGCGTACAATCTACTTAGGGTCAAGAGTGGAGATGAATGGAAGACCGCTTTTCGGACTCAGATAGGACATTACGAATACAGGGTAATGCCTTTTGGACTTTGCAATGCACCAGCAACATTTCAGAAGTTCATTGATGACATATTCCGAGAGTATTCTGATTTGTTCATGATAGCATATCTTGATGATATCTTAATTTTTTCGCCAGACCTCAAGCTACATGTTTTACATGTTAAGCAGGTGCTACTCAAGTTAAGAGAAAATAGATTGTTTTGTAAGCTATCGAAATGTCTATTCAACGTACAACGGGTGGAATACCTAGGTTATATCTTGTCCCCTGGAAAGTTGGAAATGGACACACGGAAATGGACACACGTAAGATTGAGGCAGTTGTAAATTGGCCAGCTCCTACTAACATAAAGGCGGTCCAAAGATTTCTGGGCTTCGCCAATTTTTACAGGAGGTTTATCAAGGGATTCTCGGAGTTAACAGCACCCATATCGGCATGTACTAGCAGCAAGAAGACATTCCAGTGGACCAATGAAGCACAGAAATCATTTGAAATCTTGAAAACCAGATTTACTTCAGCCCCTGTATTGGTTCAGCCGGACATACAAAGACAGTTTTTTGTAGAAACCGATGCATCAGATAAGGCATTAGGTGCAATACTGTTTCAACATGACAACAAATTTTCCACCCTCCGACCGATTGGTTTTTTTTCAAGGAAGCTTCAAGCAGCTGAGTTAAACTATACAGTGCTAGAGAAAGAACTTCTGGCTATTAAGGAGGCTTTAGCTGAGTGGCGACATCTTTTAGAAGGAGCTCAGCATAAGATTATTGTATATAGTGACCACAAGAACCTCGTTCATTTTAAGACCCTCAGAGTACTAAACCAGAGATTGGCAAGGTGGTTATTGTACCTGTCTAGGTTTGACTTTGAAATCACGCATAGACCAGCATCACAACAAGTCCAAGCAGACGCGTTATCTCGATTGCATGTAGAAGATCAAGAACCAGTCCCAGCACCCCTGATGTTTGATCCACAACAGGTCCGAATATCCGTAATAGGGAAATCATTCTTTTCTAGAGTTGTGGAGTCATATGCTGATCAACAGGATATAGAAACATGGGAAGGGTTGGTCAAGAAGCAAGGGGCTTGGTACAAGGAAGATCGGTTAGTAGTGCTAGATCCTATATTACAAGAGGAAGTTTATGAAGCCAATCATGAATCCTGGGTAGCACCCCACGAAGGTGTGACCAAGACCCTATTCCGTATCTCGCAGTATTTCTGGTGGCCCAAGATGAAGACATATGTGGAAGAAAGGATTGCCTCTTGTAAAAAGTGTGTACAAGTTAAAGATAATACTCAAGCTATGAGAGGAAAGTTGCTACCAATCGAAGCACCCCCTATTCCATGGCACACAATATCCTGGGATTTGGTCACCAACCTTCCCCCAAGTAAGGGCTTTACAACCATTCTAGTAGTGGTGGATTACTTTTCCAAGGTGGCACACTTCATACCCTGTAAAACAGTTCCAAACGTACAGAAGTTAACCGAAATATTCATAAAGGAAATTGTCAGACTCCACGGGTTACCCAGAAAGATAATTTCGGATAGAGGCACACAATTTCATGCGAAATTATGGAGGAACATTTGTTCAGCTTTGAATATACAAACAGCATATTCTACAGCCTATCATCCACAAACAGATGGTCAGACAGAGAGAACTAATAAGACCATGCAACAATACCTAAGGGGATGTGTGATAGAACAACCACAAAGATGGGCTCAAGTATTACCTGCAGTGGAGTTAGCGTATAACACATCATTACATACTGCTATAGGTACCACCCCCTATCATTGTCTATATGGACACCACGTCAATACCATACCCTGGGTTGTACCTGAGGATTTGTGGGCTAAGGTTAATCTAGATCCCCAAACTTTGTATCAAATCCAAGAAAAGGCGTATTTGACATTGCAAAAGACTCGAGCAAATATGAAAAGACAGTACGACATGAAGACCGGGGATCATCCAATTTATGAGGTGGGTCAGTTAGTTTGGGTGGAAGGCCGTCATTTTCCATGGCCAACCTCGAAGAAATTCAGACCAAGATACCTGGGCCCATATAAAATATCTGAGATTATCTCCCATTGGGCATATAGGTTGAGTCTACCTTCTAAATGGGGTATTCACAATGTTTTTCATGTTTCCAAATTACGACCTTTTTGTAAACGAGTTTTGAGATCTCAAGAAGACAGACCTGGTAGGGGGGAGTCTTCAGGAGGGGATGATGTCACGAGCGCGGCAGACAGCGCGGCACACTCACCTGCGCGTGGGGAGCGCGGTCTCGGCGACGAGAAGCGCTCGTGTCAACAGGACACGGCAGGAGCTCGGGGGCCGCGGGGGGAGCAGGAGCAGGTCCCCGAAAATGCCCGCTCGACCCCCCTGCAGCCAGCCGGGAAGCAGGGACAGCCGACTGCTTCACGGAAGGAACGCGCACGCGTCTCCTCCCAGCCACTAAGGAGATCACCCCGGGGGCACCAGAGTACACCTCCTGTGTCAAAGGCACCCCCGGGGTGCCGGAGAGACACTCCAGCCCCACAGAAGGTTCCCCGGGGGGACCAGGAGCATAAACACCATGTGCAGCTAGGAAACAGGTGTAACATGCCGGGGAGTTCACGGAGGCGGGCGTTGGCCAGATGGAGGAGGGGTTATCTGGATAGGAATGCAGGCAGCTGGAGAGCCACACCCTTCCTCAACAGGTGGTTACATCCCACCTTTTTACAAACTGTTAGGAGGGCTATGACTACGAAGGGAGGAGCTAGACCCAATTCAGGGAGGAAGTCACATGCCCCCAAAAGACCAATCTAAGGCTAGTACATCAGTATTTAAAGGGTTCTAACCCAGAGAACACTGCTTCGCTACTGCTTACGGTGGCACGGGGCTGCTAGGTGGGGGTCAAGTTTCCCTTCCTGGGTCTTAGTAGGGAGGTGGTCTAACTAGGTCTAGGCTATCCTAAGTTTCAGGTTCTTTGTCCAAGGTTTTCAGAGTTGCTTATTAATTGCTGAATCTTCTGTATATCTGGTGGTAGGTTTTTTCACCCCTTAACTGGCTGTTTCTGGTCTTACTTACAGCTGGGGTTTTTCCTACACACCAAACCGGTCACCTCAGCCACGACCTCCTTCCGAATTAGATTCGGCGGTGGGTACTTGAGGAGGTTGACATTGTCATCTGGTGTTGCTGACGCTGACTGCTGTGGACCCAGCTACGTGGACAGGTATGTCTCAAGGGGTGGCAGACGGGGGATTGACAGATAGCGAAGCCGACATGTTACAGACGGCGTCAGGAGGCATTCCAGGGCCTTCTCTCACAATTGAAGAAAGGTTAGAGGAGTTAACTCTAGAAAATTTACATTTGAATACCAGACTAACCGAATTAAGAACTCAGGTAGATATGGGCGCGGCCCTAGCCCCTGGTATTGAGATCCCCATTAACTTACCACTACCAGAACGTTTTTCAGGAGACCCGACCAAGTTTCAGGTGTTTCTAAATCAATGTAAAATCCAGTTTTTGTATAAAGCTAGAGCATTTGCCTCAGACGCTACCAAGGTAGCCTTTATTTTGAGTAATTTAACAGGGGACGCTGCTGTATGGGCCACACCATTGATAACGCAACAGTCCCCACTACTATTAAATTACAATATGTTTGAGAGAGAATTTGTTACTATGTTCTCGGAGAGGGCGGTTCAAAGGAACCGAGAATTGGAGATGATGGATTTGGTTCAGGGTTCCTTAGATATTCGTGCTTACATAGCCAGATTCAAAAGACTATCTTCAGAGATAGAATGGAACGAACCAGCCTTGGTTGCTCACTTTAAGAGAGGATTAAGGTGGGAAATTCAAGATGAGTTGGTCCATCTAGAACCCCCTAGGGTTCTACAGCGGCTAATCGAATTGGTTTTGAGGATTGATTCCAGACTACAGGAAAGAAGGAATAAGAGGCGTGCCCCTGATAGAGGCAAATTGCTAAATCCAACTCCAACCCCACCACAGCGTGCCACACCCCGCAGTCCTAGTCCAGAACCCATGCAGGTTGGCAGCAATACAAGGGCCCCTCTGACACCCGAAGAAAGACAACACCGCCGAGTTAATATGCTGTGTTTATATTGCGGTGGGGAAGGACATTTCATCAAGGATTGCAAGGCTCGCTTGAGAGCAGTAAAAGAGATGGCTCGACCTTAGTACCCCGGAGGAAGAGCCAGTATTCGCGCCCTCAAGGGGTCCCAGCGGTGGCTGGACACAAGGAACCCACGTCACATTTCTATGTACCTATCACCTTAAGGTGGCCCAATTCCCCACAATTGGAGACACTAGCCTTATTGGATTCAGGGGCGGCGGGGAATTACATAGATGGCAACTTCGCGGCAGAGCAGGAGATTAAACTATTTCCTAAAGACATTCCCATACCCGCCACCTCGGTGGACGGCAGCCCTTTGAAAGGGGGACCTATTTCGGAAGACTCAGGACCCATATGGATTGACATGGGAGCACATCATGAAATACTCACGTTTGACGTCATAGAAGCCCCACAGTTCAAGATCATATTAGGTCTCCCCTGGTTGGAGTTGCACAACCCTCATATCAACTGGAAAACCAGGTTGTTGACCTTTGCAGACCCAGCGTGTCAGGGCCACACTAGAAGCCAAGTAGGGAGAGTACAACCATTGGTTTTTCCTTTAATTGCAGCCGTAGCACTACCCAGTGAATATCAAGAATTCAATGATGTCTTTTCTGAGAAAGCAGTGGAAGAACTACCTCCACATAGACCCTATGATTGTCCAGTGGACTTACAACCAGGGGTAGTACTTTCACCAGGGAAAATTTATACCTTGACAGGTAAAGAACGGAGCACATTGATCGAATATATTGACGAGAATTTGAGAAAGGGGTTTATACAGGAATCCAAGTCACCCGCGGGCGCCCCATTATTTTTCATATCCAAAAAGGATGGGGGGGTAAGGCCCTGTGTGGATTATAGAGATCTTAATGCCAAAACTATAAGGAATCCCTACCCATTACCGTTGATAAAGAGCATTCTGGAACAAATACGTACATCTTCCTATTTCACCAAGTTAGACCTCAGGGGGGCGTACAATCTACTTAGGGTCAAGAGTGGAGATGAATGGAAGACCGCTTTTCGGACTCAGATAGGACATTACGAATACAGGGTAATGCCTTTTGGACTTTGCAATGCACCAGCAACATTTCAGAAGTTCATTGATGACATATTCCGAGAGTATTCTGATTTGTTCATGATAGCATATCTTGATGATATCTTAATTTTTTCGCCAGACCTCAAGCTACATGTTTTACATGTTAAGCAGGTGCTACTCAAGTTAAGAGAAAATAGATTGTTTTGTAAGCTATCGAAATGTCTATTCAACGTACAACGGGTGGAATACCTAGGTTATATCTTGTCCCCTGGAAAGTTGGAAATGGACACACGGAAATGGACACACGTAAGATTGAGGCAGTTGTAAATTGGCCAGCTCCTACTAACATAAAGGCGGTCCAAAGATTTCTGGGCTTCGCCAATTTTTACAGGAGGTTTATCAAGGGATTCTCGGAGTTAACAGCACCCATATCGGCATGTACTAGCAGCAAGAAGACATTCCAGTGGACCAATGAAGCACAGAAATCATTTGAAATCTTGAAAACCAGATTTACTTCAGCCCCTGTATTGGTTCAGCCGGACATACAAAGACAGTTTTTTGTAGAAACCGATGCATCAGATAAGGCATTAGGTGCAATACTGTTTCAACATGACAACAAATTTTCCACCCTCCGACCGATTGGTTTTTTTTCAAGGAAGCTTCAAGCAGCTGAGTTAAACTATACAGTGCTAGAGAAAGAACTTCTGGCTATTAAGGAGGCTTTAGCTGAGTGGCGACATCTTTTAGAAGGAGCTCAGCATAAGATTATTGTATATAGTGACCACAAGAACCTCGTTCATTTTAAGACCCTCAGAGTACTAAACCAGAGATTGGCAAGGTGGTTATTGTACCTGTCTAGGTTTGACTTTGAAATCACGCATAGACCAGCATCACAACAAGTCCAAGCAGACGCGTTATCTCGATTGCATGTAGAAGATCAAGAACCAGTCCCAGCACCCCTGATGTTTGATCCACAACAGGTCCGAATATCCGTAATAGGGAAATCATTCTTTTCTAGAGTTGTGGAGTCATATGCTGATCAACAGGATATAGAAACATGGGAAGGGTTGGTAAAGAAGGAAGGTGCTTGGTACAAGGAAGATCGGTTGGTGGTGTTAGATCCTATCTTACAAGAGGAAGTGTATGAAGCCAATCATGAATCCTGGGTAGCACCCCACGAAGGTGTCACCAAGACCCTATCCCGTATCTCGCAGTATTTCTGGTGGCCTAACATGAAGACATATGTGGAAGAAAAGATTGCCTCTTGTAAAACGTGCGTACAGGTTAAAGATAATACCCACGCTATGAGAGGAAAGTTATTACCAATCGAAGCACCCCCTATTCCATGGCACACCATCTCCTGGGATTTGGTCACCAACCTTCCCCCAAGCAAGGGCTTTACAACTATTCTAGTAGTGGTGGATTATTTTTCCAAGGTGGCACACTTCATACCATGTAAGGCAGTTCCCAATGTACAGACATTAACCGAACTCTTCATCAAGGAAATTGTCAGACTCCATGGATTGCCAAGAAAGATAATTTCGTACAGGGGCACACAATTTCATGCTAAACTTTGGAGAAACATTTGTTCAGCTCTGAAAATACAAACAGCCTATTCGACAGCTTATCATCCGCAGACTGATGGTCAAACAGAAAGAACAATTAGGACTATGCAACTGTACCTAAGGGGATGTGTGCTGGAACAACCACACAAATGGACCCAAGCTTTACCAGCAGTGGAATTGGCTTATAACACTTCCTTACACACAGCCATAGGTACCACACCATATCATTGTCTTTACGGACATCATGTACATACCATCCCTTGGGTGGTAAATGAGGATTTGTGGGCTAAGGTCAATCTAGATCCTGAAACTTTGTATCAGATTCAAGAGAGGGCCTATTTGACATTGTAAAAGACCAGGGAAACCATGAAAAGACAGTATGATAAAAGAAGGGGTTC
>JASCRA010431919.1:0-11131 GCA_030264435.1 Desmognathus imitator
CCTGGTCGTTCCCTAAGCTAGCCCTAGCCAGGGAAGGTCGCACAAGGGATGGGGGTGCAGGAGGGGACCCCCTAGACCAGGGGTACTCAGAGTACGGCCCGCGGGCCAATTGCGGCCCGCCGACCTTTTTTTTGCGGCCCACCACGCCACCCAGGTAATTTCAGCAATAAAAGTCTTAATCTGTCTTTTTTCCCGTTTGCACCTCCGGCCGGGATTTGAACCTGCGATCTCAGATCTCAGAACGAGTGCTCAACTCGTTGTGCTATCAGACCGGCTATCAGACAAAGCAGAGCGAAAGGCCTGGTGAAACCTCCACCCACTTCAGAATGATTGAACTTGACAGCCAATCATATTGAAGTGGGAGGAGCAACTGACCAAGGAGCAAGTGACCATGGGCTGATCGCGCCATTTATCTGTACCTTTAATTACTAACAAAGAAGTCCCCGGAGACACAGTCCTTTGCTGCGACCTACATTTGGGCCCTTTCATTTGATTCATTTGCTTCTCAAAGGCGAGCATCTGCCCCAGCCCTAACCCGCTCACTTTCCCAGCTCGGGGAATCCTGAAGACAAGACAGTTCACCGCCAGCTCCGCTCTGCCAGCCCCGCTCTCCCAGTCGACCTCGTGACCTCGGCTGTGTTTCCAGTGCTCGCCTGGAATTAACCCTTGCGTAGGCTCCTGGATCCAGCCAAACAGGGGTGTTCAGTGCTCCGTGCTTCGGACAAGGTAAGAGGAATATAAAGGGCAGCTTTGATGAGAGGGAGGTGGGGGAGCGGAGCACAAACTCCTAATTTCAGATTGTGTTTGATATTAGCTAGGTTGGAACATGCAATCGGTTTGCCATTGCAAGATTTTTAAAACTGCATTTCCTCTGAGCGTAGGAAATAAAAGTTCAAAAGTGCTTTAAATTGCTTTCATTTGCATGCAGCGCTTTCTAAGATTACAGTTGGGCAGAGCACGTTTCAATTTGGGGCCATTTTATTGCCAACTAGTACACTCGTTTCTTGAACGGGGGAAGGAGGGCTGCAGCCACAACTTAATCACGATTGTAAACAATTGCATGTGTGGGGATAGGGTGGGAACAATGGGGAACTTGGAGACTGAATAAAAAGGCTTCAGCAAAATCATTTTTATTATGAAATGTCCGTGCATCTAAGCCACCAAATTCACATGACCCCAAAGCCCATGTTTTCTGACATTTAGAACAAACTCTCACTCAATGTGCTTTCACAATTTTCTTGACAAAGCAAACTGGCGCTCTCAAGGGGGTTTGAAATCTATACACATGGGATTACATGTACTGGGTAACATGCTTTTGGTATTAGCAGTTTGAGGAAGGGGACTTCACTTATACAACTCGGCATAGGCATGTGCAAGTCTGGAAATTTTGGGTCAAGCCAAGCTCAGGCCAAGCCTGGAGCTGGGCTTGACAATCTCAGTCTTTTGACAAGCCCAAGCCTGGGGAGAAAAAAAATGGGGCCCAGGCAGGCATCTATTTTGCTGTTAAAGCGAAAGCTTGCAGCGCTGTGATTTTACAGTCACAGAGAGAGACACACAGAGGGAGGGAGACCAGCACTCATGGCTGGTCTTTGGTCACATAGCGCCCCAGGCTCTCAACATTTTGATCAGGTGCAACACCATGACTGGTGATGAAAGTCACTTTAAGGCTCTCAAGTGCACAGGAACTTTACAATGGAAATGCTAAATACTGTAATAGGGTGGATGATTGCAGCCCAGCTGTGAAGCTTGGAACCCTCCCTGGTGACAGAGCTGTGAGACAATGAGGCCAGTACTGCCAGAGTCAGAGCTTAAAAGGAGAGACCTATTGTTAATTGATTCATTGATAGTGAATCCTACAGCTGCCAGCCAGAGGAGATTGAAACTTGGGCCTGCAGCCCAGGGAGAGCTGCGTGAGGGGTGCTGCGCCCCCTACACATATGCAGATCAAGTGCACTCGATCTGCATATGTGTTAGCAGCCCTGGGAGAACAGCATCCTAATTCCCACAGCTAACACACTTCCCCTAAGTGTGGCGTTTTCAGATGCGCCCTGGATTTTATTTCTGTTTTTATTAATTCATATATTTTCATTTGAATGCAGAATACTGTTTCTGTACCATGCATAAAATGTACTCAAACAAAGCACTGACTGATTCTTTAAGTTTTCCCTTTAAAGATACAGTATGGAAACGAAGAGCAAGCCATTTACCTCCCAGATAAAAGAAACTGTAGCACCTTTCAAAAGCGTCTGTCAGATAGCGCAGTGGGTAAAACCCCACTGCTTTCATCCAAAACAACATCGGTTCAAATCCCAACTTTGCACATGTGGAGAAAAAAAAAATTAACGAATGTAAAGTTTGAAAACGTGTTTTCTTTAATGTATGGCACCGGAAACGAAGGGCTCTGATTCTGAGACTCCTGTGGTTTCCGTGCCTAAGATCCAAGCCTGCTCTTTAAGCCAGACCTGAGGAGAGACCCGCCCATGACTACCTTGGCAGCACTATTGGAAGCAGGTCTACTTCATATCAAACTGTCTGTAAATTAATTAGACACAAAGGGGCTGATTCAAAAAGGAGTTTTGTGCCTCTTACGTATTTCATCTGCGTTAGGACGGGTCCTAGTCTAACACCCCAAAGTGAGTGATGCCACTGTGTGCATGCTCACAATTTCAATATTTTTTAAAAAACCAGGACATGATTCGCAAACCGGGACATTTATTTTTTTCAGCAAACCTTTCGGGGACACGGGAACAGAGGGAGAAAAACCGGGACTGTCCCGGCAAAACCAGAACGCCTGGTCAATTTCTTTATTGCAAAACATTTGTTCACTACTTTCCTTTAATCTACACTTGACTGGTATGCAGGTTTTGTTTTTTTACTATGCATAAAACAGGCTTAAGGCACGGGCTAATTCCCCAAGTTCTTCCCGTTAAAAATATGTGACTGAATAAGAAATCCTGAATGTTGCCATTTGCCTCTGTTCTTTCGAAAGATAAAGAAATAGAAGCACCTTTGCAAAGCGTTTGTTGGGTGGTGCAGTGGGCAAAACCCCAGCAGGTCCGGACTGGGACTTCAAACCAGCCCTGGAGAAAGAAAAGACCAGCCCCCCTCATTTTGGCATGCAAACTCACAGTGATTGAGTTTGCGTGCACCTGCAGCCTAGAGGGCAGTTTTCCATTCGGGCTATTACCAAGGACACTTGTGTCTTGAATGGGGGGGGGCGGGGTGCAGAAGCTCCATAAATCATATCATGCTTGTTAACAATTTCATGTGCTGGGGGCATGAGGGTACTGAAGGCTGACTGAAAAGGCTCTGCCAAAATCTTAAAACACCACTGGCAATCCCCTGGCCATGGCAGAGGCATTTGCAAGATTTCCAAAATATCTGTCTGTACATCAGCGAGGAGGATTTGAAAGTTCAAAAGCATTTTAAATTGCTCCCTTTTGTGTGTGGTGCTGTGCAGTAATTATCACAGCAGTGCAGATTGCATTTTCCATTCGGGCTATCGCCAGGTCTTTAGCCCCGAGCCTACTACTAATAGCATCACTGGCCCATTGAACCATCATTTTTTGGGAGATAGGCGGTCAAAGGCTGGGATGTGCCAATAAAAATTGAAACGTCTGCTTATAAAAATATGTTTTGGTCCTTGAAAAATCAGTTTTTTGGTTGGGAGATTGCTCCAAGGATAGAAAAGCTCCCTCCAGTGAAAAATGTGCTTTTGTGCCATCCTTTTTGGAAGACGAGGCCCAAGCATGGAATGCTACTGAAAATTTAAAAATAGCTTTCTGGCTTTACAAATGGTTTGTTAGGTCTTCACAGCACCATGTCTTTGGGCCAATCTACCACAATGTGTTTGGGGATAAAATGTGTTGCGAGGAACTTTTTTTTAGAATAATTCTCTTCTTGTGTAATCCTGTGTTTATTAGGCCATTCAACCTTAGTGCATGAGGTGAAGGGAGGATAGATGCATTTCATCAGCTCTGTTATTACCAGCAGATCTCTCTGGGTTCCCAGACACCCACTGATGTTGCATATTCAATACTATAAGCCACTACTAGCCAACGCACTATGCCTTTGTGCATCAGAAAGTGAGGGTGACATTTTCAAGCTTTAACTCTGTCAAACCTGAAGACTATGGTCACAAAATGAGATGGTTGGTACCATTAATAAGCAAACTAAAGTGATCTCTAAGCAATTGCATCTGTTTTTATTCACCCGAAGCTTGCTTCCCTGCGTCTGTTCATGTTTTTGGTCCTGAAAATGACATAATTCTTTTCCCCACAGAGAATGGCAGGCAACTCGACAACCAGCAAGTCATGCAAACGAGCAATAGACAGTGAACATAGAGCATTTCAGGACTCATGGGAAGAAGAGTACTTTTTTATTGAGGGGCCAAAAAAAAAAGCTACTTGCCTAATTTGTAAAAGCACAGTAAATTCTCTGAAGAAATATAATCTTGAGCGCCATTATACAAAAGCGCATGAGGGACATGTAGAAAGGTTCCCTCTGAAGTCAGCACTTCGTTCAGCAAAAGTGGTTTCTTTGAAAAGGTCGCTAGAGTCCCAGCAAAATGCCCTTGTTCGTCACCAGAAAGAATCAGAGGCAGTGACAGAGGCATCTTTCAAAATATGTTACTTGCTTGCAAAACATAAGAAGCCATTTTCAGATGCTGAACTAGTTAAGCAATGTTTCCTTTCTGCAGCTGAAACCTTATTTGCAAACTACCAAAACCAAGCTGACATTTTAAAGGAAATTGGTGCATTGCAGTTGTCTGATTCCACATGCGCTCGCAGAATTGAGGCAATGGCAACCAATGTTAAGGAGCAATTGATTAAGGCTGTAAAGGAGTCCCCATTTTACAGTATTGCAGTTGATGAATCTACGGATGTAGGTGATGTGTCACAATTGTTAGTTTGGGTGAGATACCTGGAAGGGTCCATAATACCAAAAGAAGAGCTTTTGTGTCTTCTGCCAATGCATGGCCAGACAAGAGGGGAAGATGTTATGAATATGATCTGTAATTTCTTTGAAGATCATCAAATTACATTGAAAAATCTTGTGAGTGTCACCACTGATGGGGCACCATCAATGGTAGGCCGTGAAAAAGGCTTTGTTGCTTTGCTAAGGAAGAAGTATGTGTCGTATCAGTTCATAGATTACCACTGCATCATACATCAGGAAGCACTGTGTGCAAAGGCCAAACAAGGGGAACTTAATGATGTTATGAAGCTTGTAGTAAAGATAGTAAATTTTATACGTGCCAAAGCCCTCAATCACAGGTTGTTCAAAGCCTTGCTTCAAGACATAGATGCCCAATATGGCGATCTCTTGCTTCATACTGAAGTAAGATGGCTAAGCAGGGGGAAAGTGCTTGAGAGGTTTGTTGCTTTAGTTCCTGAAATTGAGAAGTTCTTAATCACTCGTGGACAGTCTTACCCAGAACTGAGTGATGTAAAGTGGCTCACTATGCTCCATTTTCTCTGTGATCTAACAATGCACTTTAATGCTGTTAATTTAAGTCTTCAGGGTAGGCAGCAGCTTGTGTCTTCTATGATGAATACAATTTATTCTTTTGAAACCAAACTTGCTCTTTTCAGAGAACAACTGGAAGAAGCAGATTTAGCACATTTTCAGAGTCTGCAAACTCTTACTAAGAAGTATGAAAATGTAAAAGAAATATTGTTGAGCTTAAATCTTTGTGGTTATCTTGAAGACATTTCAAAAGAGATCAGCCAACGATTCTCCCAGTTTAGAACTCTTACACCCTTATTCAGGCTTACAGAAAATCCATGGATGGTGAGTGTAAAAAATATTGAAGCTGTTGAACTTGTTGGCCTTGGGAGAGCACAAGCACAGCTGGAACTCATTGATATGCAGCATGACTCTGCTCTTGAGGCTATTTTCTTGGAAAAGGAGCCAAAAGAATTCTGGAAACTTGTGCCATCCCAAAAGTACCCCCTGCTTTTTGAGTTGGCACAGAAAGTAATGTGCATGTTTGGGTCAACATATGTGTGTGAATGCTCTTTTTCTACAATGGGTATTCTAAAAAGTAAGTTGAGAAGCAAGCTTACAGATGTACATTTGGAGCAGCTTTTGAGACTTGCTGTGTCTGAAATAATCCCACAGTACACCAAGCTGCTTGCAGACATGAAGTGCAAAATAAGCTCTTAGTATTAGGAAACAATTTAGTCAAAATCCATTTGTATGCCCCTTCTCTCTTTCTTCAGTCAGTTACAGCTACAATCCCAAGGTATGAGATATGGTGATAAGAGGGGTTTATGCATGCTCTATTCCAGGTCCATTTACTGTGATACTGGGTAACACTGATACTTCTGTAGCAGCAGATTATTTGTGATTGAAGGGTTGGGTCTGTATTGGATGTTTTAAACTGTGTCAAATGTTTACATCAGGGGGTGCATGAAGTATATTGAGCAATGTGAAAAGGAATTTCATGTTGCCAAATCTCAGATTTCACCATTACCAAATAATGCTTTGGGTATCCTCTCCACTGCTGAAGGCTGCAGCTTTGAAACCAGCTTAAGAAGCTGCTTTCCTTTTTGTCAGGGACTAACAGGGTTATTTCTTATATTTATAAATGCCTACTGCCCAAACTGGGAACCCATTTAATCCCATTTCAGAATAAGGGAAATCAGAGCTGAAGGCAAATCTTGATGGAAAGTCCTGAGGACACATTTGGGACAGGGCTATATGTTCATTTGACTGCACTCAGCTCAGAGAAATACATTATAAGTTTATATTGAGATGCTTTGTTACTCCTGTGCAAACTTCTGGAAGCTAGTGGTGATAGACTAGGTACTTTCCTTCATACATGGTGGCACTGCTCACTCATCTGAAATTTTGTGATGTGGTTTTGAACAGTGTTGATGCCATCATTGGAGATCGACTCCTTACACTCCTGAAGTTGTTTTATTGGGTATCCCTTTTGCTGATGTTAGTCACTCTATTGAAATCTGATAGAGGTGCTTTGATCACTGCTTTACTTTTAGCTGTAAACTTAGAACTGGCAACTGTAGGGAGGACTCAAACAGTTCAACAAAGGTTGATTGGCTTTTTCGAGTATGGTATATGCTTGCTATGGACCATATAAACTAGTCCATAAAATGGAATGGGAGTAGGGGAAGTTCTGAAGGTTTATAAATTGTACTTGTTATGGCTGGGATTGCTTGTCACTGTTTGCACTAGTGTTCAATTGGCTGTTTTCTGTTTATATCTAGTTGTTTCTGTTTCTAACTAGTTGAGCATCCTATATGTTAATTTCTTTAGCTTGCTTTCTGAACACTTTAATAAATATGATTGAAATGAAACCAATTTGTACGTGTGGTTTACCAAAAATAGAAATTCTATTTTTTAACCTATGCAGTGATCTTAATTTTCCAAAGTCCATGTTTTCTGGCATGTAGAAACAAAACATTCATTCTCAATATGCTTTCCAATTTTCATGATGGCAGGGCAAACTGGAACAGTCAAATGGGGCTTGAATCCTATACACTTGGGAATAAATGTACTGGGTAACATGCTTTCAATAGAAGCAATTTGGGGAAGGAGACTTTACTGATGCATCTTTGTCAGAGGTGGACTGCCCATAGGAGGGCACAGGAACTTTCCAGAGGGGCAAGTCCTACTATTATGACATCAAGGGGCTGGTCCTCCAACGACTCATGGGCCAACACCAACAGCAGGTTAGGCGGCCAATTAGTAGTCATTGGAGGACTAGTGCTGGCCCAGCAAGCACTCTGTTGCTGGGAGGAGTGCTTGTTGGGCCTGGAGGCCCCTTTTGCCCAGTGGTGCTGTCAGGAGGCCTCCAGGTGATTCCCCTGGTGCGGTATATTGGACAGACAGCACTTTCAAATTTTGCCTACCTACATCATATTTTTCAGGTGGCAGGGGCGGGATTTGAATCAGTGCCATGATGAAAGCACTGGGGTTTTACCCACTGTGCTACTCGACAAACGGGTAGTATGGTCTGTCAGTTTCTTTATCTTTAGAATAAATGGAGGCAAATGGTAGCATTTTATTCATTCCCAAACCATACTGTATCTTTAACAGGAAAGACTTGGAGAATCAGCGAGTGCTCTGAGCATGTTTTATGCATGGTAAAAAACTGCATACTTAGATCAATTTTTTTGAG
The DNA here is from genome assembly GCA_030264435.1 of Desmognathus imitator. NCBI lineage: Eukaryota > Metazoa > Chordata > Amphibia > Caudata > Plethodontidae > Desmognathus > Desmognathus imitator. The sequence goes on from JASCRA010431919.1 coordinate 8,147, forward strand.
GGGGAAGGTTTCCAGCATGGAGCATTTAGATTTCCAAAAAACGTAAGGATTTGCAAGTCATGAGTAAGGCTCCCAGTTTTCTGTTTTTACAAATAAATATAGACAGAAATGTCATTTCTTTATGTATTTATTTATAAATGAGGAGGAAAAAATGGAAATCCAGTATTGTGTTGTTTACATTTTTAAAAACTAGAATCCAGGTAATTTTTGTATTTTATTTAAAAATCATGCTGAAAAATGTGTGATTTTGGCAGGGTTTTTTCAAAAAAATTCTCACGGGGGGAGAACCCCCCTGTACCCCCCTGACAAAGTTCGGGCTCACTCACTGTGCTCACTTGCTACATTCGATAATTGCATTTTCTATGCCCACCAGCTATCCCTGCCAGTGGGCCTGTGAATTTTTTTTTACCAGGCCTATTTCTAGAGCTAGTCCACCCCTGATTTTACTAACTCTATCAGAAGCCAGTTTACTTCACATCAATCTGTCTGTGCATTAGTTGGACACAAATATGTTTCTACAATTGTTATTTCGATATTTCATTCATCTGTACATTTGCACCATCTGTGCGGCCCTCGGCCCGCCCTCAAACCCACGTTGCGGCCCTTGAGAAAATGTTTGTGAGTACCCATGTCTTAGACCATCAAATCTTGTGTGATCGCCTCGAAAGCAGTGGCTGTTTCTCGCTAGGGGCAATCAAATGGATTGCCTCTTTTCTTGCCGACCGTATGGCTACGGTCAGCTGGGGTGGTGCTTCATCTTCCGCCGAGAAATTGAGCTGTGGTGTTCCTCAGGGAGCTTGCCTTTCCCCAGCCCTATTCAACCTATATACAAGACCTCTTTTCGATCTCCTGGAAGCAAATGGTGTCATGTTTACGAACTTCGCTGATGACACACAGCTGTTGATCGAACTCTCAGAAAATTCCATCTCTGATCAAAAAAGAGTTGACGAAGTTTATGGTTTAGTGAAGGGCTGGATGACTTCCAACTGGATGTGCCTTAACGGCACAAAAACTGAGCTGATGCTGGTGGCCTCAGCGCGTAAAATTGACTCCTTATACCAGAAATATAATTGTTTTTCTATTGACGGTGGCCTAATCCCTACAAGGAACAAGGTGAAGACCTTGGGAGTCACTTTGGATTCTTCTCTGAATATGAAGGGGCACGTTAGCTCCTTGGTCAGCTCCTCGTGCTACCATCTTAAACTGCTGCGCCAGATTCACCCCTATTTATCCTCTGAAAATTGCGCTGTTATTGCTAGGGCTACCATCCTGACTAGATTAGATTACTGTAATGGGCTCCTGGTGGGTACATCTCTCAAGAATCTATCTAAATTACAGGTGGTACAAAACAGCGCAGTCCGGGTCATCAGTAATGTCCCAAAAAGACAGCACATTTCCGCTCATCGTAGACAGTTGCATTGGCTACCTGTAAGAGCTAGAGTAGAGTTCAAAGCCCTTATGCTGACACACAAATGCCTCCATGAGGTAGCTCCTAAATACCTGAACGACGAGATCTGCTTCTATCAGCCAGGTCGTGCCCTAAGATCACAAGATAAATTCCTGGCTGATCAGATTAGGATCAAGAGAGCTAGGGGTCTCGGGAGAGCTCTTTCTTCCTGCGGCCCAATTTTATGGAATAATCTTCCTTTGGAATTACGCTCCGAGCAGAACCATTTGACCTTTAAAAAACAGCTTAAATCCGCTCTGTTCGATAAATATTGATTATTTTCCCTTCTTCTGCCGCCTCCTCGCGGCCTATCAGCGCCTTGATGCCTGTGGGTTCTGGCGCTATATAAGCATTTTGACATTTGACATTTGACATTTGAAGGCCCTGTACACAATCCTGTATATGAGGGGTTGACACCAGAGGGGCCAGGTGCCCAAATACAATTGAATGACCACCCTCATGAGGCGCAGTTCGCATTTTCTCTCTCCCCAGACCCTCCTCACACTCCCACAGGCACCTCATCTGGCAACTCCATCCCCCTGCCCCCTTTCTATCAACTATCCCCTGTGGAACTCCAAACCAGGATCATAGCGTCTCCCCCTGTCAAGTTCATCGACAATTGGGACTGCCTCTCTATCTGGGAAGGGCTGTCTTTTACCCTTCCCGACACAACTGACTTTCACAACACAAGTCAACGGGGATTTGAGGCGGGAGATATAGAGTTGCCTATCGACCTACGAGGGCCCGGCCAATTCCCCACTCATAGCACAGATGAACCTGCCATTCCGTCCTCTTCAGAGGACCTCAGTCCTTTATGGTCACCGGACCTCTCCGCCTCTAGCAGAAGCCCAGCCACCACAGCAGAAGCTAACCTGAAGACCGATGGCCCATCTTTAGGCCTTCTTAATGTGCGGTCCGCCATTCTACATGCCCACGAAATCCACGATCTCGTTCTAGATGAACACTTAGACCTGTTATTAATGACGGAGACGTGGCTTAAAGACACATGCAGCCCCACATTACACAATCTACTCCCAGGGAACTTTTCCATCATCACATATCCCAGACCAGACCGTCAAGGAGGTGGCGTGGCTATGCTTTTTCACAATAATTGGGCCCTCAAAGAACTCCGACTTCCCTCAGAGCCATCTTCATTTGAATATATCATGGCAAAGGGGGGACCCAAAGGCTGTCCACCCATCTTGTTTCTTGGCCTATACCATCCGCCTGGTCAGGAAGGTCCCTTCCTAGATGAACTGCAGGAGGTTTTAGAAGAACTTTTATCAAACCACCCCAGATGTATCCTGCTAGGCGACTTCAATATCCATTACAACGTTCCCTCAGATCCTCATGCCAGAGATCTCAAATTTCTCACAGAAGCCTTGGGCTTCAAACAACATTTGAATTCCGCGTCCCACAAACTGGGCCATCAACTGGACCTAATTTTCCAGACAGGAACTTCCCTGTCCATCCCTCAAATTCATCCTATACCATGGGTCGATCACTTCCTCCTCATCACCAACATCACCGACTGGGCA
>JASCRA010442999.1:0-11102 GCA_030264435.1 Desmognathus imitator
TAATTGCTGATAATCATTGCTTTTATTGCCCACATTGCTGGTATTAATTTTATTAACTACTGAAGAAGGACGAGCTGAGGGATCAGAACAGGATTTGTATCTATGACTTTGAAAAATGTTTATGTACACACCTTCACATATATATTAGCCAGCAAAGTTACCTTTCTTGAATATTACAAACTACAGTAAAAAGCAATGGTCGTTGGTTTCCATTTTCTGTGGCCTGCACTTTAGTGAGTTTAAAGGTAATCTGTTAATCCTAATGAAATATGGGCTCCATTAACAAGTATGTTGTGTTAAGTTTGAATCTAAGTATCAATAGTACCGCTAAGCCTAGTTAATTTGAGTCCCTTAGAGAAAAATAAAGTTTTGATGAGAAACTTAGATTGTAAATAGAGTTCTATTTTCACTAATTATAGATATGTCTGTAACTGTTTAGAAGGTGGAAACATCATAATGATTTCTTCCTGAATAATTCTGGAAACTATAAAACATGTTGGAGTGTTTTTTTTTTTATATATAATTCTGTTTATTAACTTTTCAGATCTTTCCACAAAATACAAACAAAATCAAAATTATAACATTTCCATTACATAAATCACCATTTAACTTCTCCGGATACCACATACACAATAAAATACTCTCAATATCCTATATACTTCTAGTTTTCCACAAACTTCCACCCCACCCACCTCCTCTCTTCTTCACCCTTCTCCCTCCATTCTCTCCATCTTTCGCTTAACACTCCTTGACACTCCACCTGCTTCTAAATTCAATTCTCCCCATCTTTATATAACATGAATATGTAAAGCTCTAAGGGACTGAGGACATGTCACACTGTATTTTTTTTTCTCCAGATATTCAAAGAAAGGCGCCCATTTTTTGTGATAAAGTTTCATGCTACTTTCAGTCGTATGCCAGATTTTGTCCATCGCGATGTGGAACCAAATCTTGTTCCACCATTCTTGTATGTTTGGTTGGGTAACTGCCTTCCAGCGAAAAGCCACAGTTTGTTTTGCTGCCACCAACAATATTGCTCGTAAGCTGTCCATGTTTTTATTCGGTAATTCTGTACTTAGACCACTCAACCCCAGCAGGGCCTCCCCCGGGTTCGGCTCATACTCTCTTCCCGAGATCTCACTTATAACCACAAACACATCTTTCCAAAACTGCTGTATCATCCGACACTCCCACCACATGTGTAAATACGTGCCAGTCTCTCCACACCCTCTCCAGCATTTATCTGAGATATGATTCGACATTGCGTGTAGCTTTTTTGGTGTAAGGTACCATCTGTAGATTACTTTCGTTAACGTTTCCCTTGCCGGTAACGCTCTACACCATTTATTGTGGTTCCTCCACAGCTTAGCCCACTCCTCCTCAGAAATATCAATCCCCAGATCCTCTTCCCACCTAGTCCTAGGTGATCTAATCGGGGGTGTGTGAAGGTTCCCCAATAGCTTATAAATCTTTGTGATAAGTTTCGTGTCACTATCTACTGACTCCAACAATCTTTCAAAGGAGGTTTTCCCCCTAGTTGCACCCTGTTTAATCTCCTTATTCATAATATAATGTCTCAACTGTGTATACGCAAACCTATCTTTTTCTTCTAGGCCGAATTGGATTCTGCAGGTTATGAACGACTTGATCTGGCCTTGCTCAAATAATGCTCCAATTGTTCTGCAGTTATTATTAGCCATTTTCTCAAAGCAAGGTGAGTTTAAGGCTGGGGTGAAGTCAGGGTTACAGCATATAGGTGTGAGCGGGGATGGGAATGTCGTGAGTCCACATGGTATTGCAACCGCATCCCATGCTTCAAGAATACCTGATGCCGAGACCGAAGTTTCCAGCCTCTTGGATCTCTTTGCTTTTTCTTGCCAGGGTTGTGACCAAAGATGTATTTTTGCTTGGTCTTGCTCCAGCACCACCCAGTTTTTTTCGGACTCCAGCAACAACCACTCCCTCATCATCCTTAGGTTGACTGCATAATAGTATCTTTGTATGTCAGGGCAACCCAAACCACCCTCTCCTCTGTCCCTCAATAGTACTGCCCTGGCAACCCGTGGCTTTTTCCCTCCCCAGATAAAATGCGTTACACGTTTTTGAAGGGCTAAGATCTCCTGTTTTGGCACTCTGCATGGAATTGTCTGGAATGCATACAATAATCTGGGGATAATATTCATTTTGATTGCGTTAATTCGTCCCAGCCATGAAATATGCAATTGTGTCCAGCTATGTAAATCTTTATTTATTGTTTCAAACACTCTGGGGTAATTTACTTTATAAAGTTGTTTGGGATCTGCTGCCAGATATATCCCCAGATATTTGATTTTGTCTTTGGCCCAGTGGAACGGGGATAATTCTCTCATTTCTGTACACATATCCTGCGGCATATTTATATTCAAAATTTCGGATTTGTCAATATTTACTTTAAACCCAGAGATTTTGCCAAAATCGTTTAATGTCTCGAGGGCCTCCCGTGTTGATGCTATAGGGTCTGTCATAGAAAGAATCACATCATCTGCGAACAGCGTGATTTTGAATTCATCTGGGCCTGATTTAATCCCTCTTATGACTGGGTTTGTTCTTATAGCCTGCGCCAATGGTTCCATGTATAATGCGAATAGCAAGGGGGACAGGGGGCAGCCCTGTCTTGTGCCCCGGCCCAATCTGATCGATCTGGAAAAAGCCCCGTTCACCCCAATTTTAGCAGTGGGTGTATTATAACTAGCAAAGATCATTTTTTGGACAACTGGGCCAAACCCGAACTTCTCAAGTGTCAGGCGTAGGAAGTTCCAGTTTACCCTGTCAAAAGCCTTCTCTGCGTCTAAGGATAAGAGTAGGCCTGGTGTCTTTTCTTTCTGCAGTAAGCTAGTCAGGAGAGTGATCCTTCTGGTATTGTCAAACGCGTTTCTATTTTTTATGAACCCTGTTTGGTCCGGATCTATCAGTCCCTGCATCAATATTTCTAACCTTTTAGCTATTATCTTGGTGAATAACTTTACATCGAGGTTTAATAGGGAGATTGGTCTATATGACGTGCATTTAGTGCTGTCTTTGCCTGGTTTAGGAATCAGGGATATTAAAGCTTCCGTCATTGATGGTGGTAGAGCGCCGCTCTCCCTAATATAGTTGAAAGTCTTTAGTAAATATGGCAGTAATTCTCTAGCATATTGTTTATAGAAGGAGGCAGTCAACCCATCCGGGCCCGGACTTTTGTTAGCTTTTAAGGCGTTGATCGCATTTAAAATCTCCTCCTTTTGGATTTCCCCTTCTAATTTGGCTGCTTGTTCTTCTGTTAGGTGTGGTAGTACAATTTTGTCTAGATAGGTCCTTTGATCTTCCTGTTGGACTTCCTCACTTGAGTACAGTGATTCATAGAAATTTGCAAATTCGTGGCATTTCCCATTATCTTCCACTGCCTGACCCCCATCTTTTTTTTGTATCATCCCTATTCTGGCTTTGTTCTGTTTGGCTTTAAGTGCGTGAGCTAAGAGCTTCCCTGCTTTGTTGCTGCCTTCGTAATATGATTGCTTTGTGTACAGCAAAGCTCTCTCAGTCTTCTCAGTTAAAATTAACTTGAGTTGCCCTCTAGCGTGTGTCAGTTTTCGGTAAACTATATGGGACCCTTTGTCTTTATGTAATCTCTCGAGCTCTACAATTTCGGTTTTCAACCTCTGTACCTCTCTCTCCTTTTCTCTTTTGACTCGAGCCCCAATTCTGATACAGTCTCCCCTCAGCACCGCCTTAAACGCATCCCATATCATTGGTGTGGGGACGTCTGGTGTGTCATTCACTGTGAAATATGCCAGAATGCCCTCTTTAATTTCTGTCACTGTCTCTTCCCTTTGTAGCAAGTGCGAATCAAATCTCCATGTTCGTCCCCTCTCTCCGTGACTGCTCTGTCCCTCTTCGATCTCCACATAGACTGGGGAGTGATCTGATAAAATGCCCAGATCGATTTCTGCTTTACGTACGTCATGTTGTAGAGCCCTGGAGATATAAATCACATCGATTCTGGAATACGTTTTGTGCGCCACAGAGTGGCATGTATAATCTCTCTGCTGTGGGAATGTATCTCGCCAAATATCGATCAGTCCTAGAGATGTAAATCTAGCTTTAACTGCTTTGGACAATACCGGGGCCTGTACAAGTTTGCCTGAGGATCTGTCTAGTTGTGCATCTGTGACAATATTCCAGTCTCCACCCATGATCACCGCTCCATCTATGAACTGCGCCAGGTCCAAAAGGAGGTTCTGGATGAATTGGTTCTGGCCTGCATTGGGAGCATACACTGAGATCAATGTCACTCGAGCATTATTAAGTGTCCCCCTGACTGCTATGAATCTGCCCTCTTTATCTTTAAGGGTATCCTCTAACTGAAAATCCAAATTTTTGTGAACAAGAATTGCCACTCCCCCCTTTTTCTTCCGTGCTTGTGAATGGAACTGTTGGGGAAAAATGGGGCTACGTAGTCTGTGCGTGTCACTGCCATTTAGATGTGTCTCTTGCAAAAAGACTACTCCACCCCCATTGGTTCGCAGGTGTGTGTGCAGGAGCTTTCTCCTTACAGGATTATTGAGCCCTCTCACATTATATGTGGTATACCGGATCACTCCCATTTTAACTAAACAACTATATAACTTTCTCACACTCACTTAACTAAAACACCTCTAAACTCTCACTCATACACTCCTCACTATAACCAAAACTCTTTGTCCTATTGAGAAAGTCCACTTTCCAATCCGAATGTGGACCTATTACAACCCTCCTCTTAGGACCAGATTACACCAGGGTGCTTTTCCCCCCTGGCTTCTAGCTTTATGTTAGCGATTACATGTTAACTTGTATATCTTTAACCAACAAAACCCGTCTGTCATCATTGCAATTACTCCAATCATCCAACGTTCAACAATCCTCCTCCCCCCCAAAAAATAAAATAAATCATTTCCCCTGTATCTCAATATGTTAGGTACTGAATTTGCAGCGTGCCCTCTAAAAATTTCCTCTCTCAGACAAATAACAATACCAATGGGCGCCCTGACTGCCATCGCATCACATCTGCTATAAGGTTCCAGTTCAGATCGGTTTCACTACAGTTCAGCACCTCCCCTCTAATTGTCTTGCTGTCAGTTCATATTTAGATCTCCTTTCTCTCAGCTTCTGGGGACCATTATTCATCATTCACAGGGCCGTTTCTGGGGTCAGCTCGCAGCCCTCTCCGTCTCCGCATTCCATTGCCCATTACGTCTCCTGGATATTGTAGCTTTTCCACTGTCACATCAAACAATACTTTCACGGCCTCCGCGCCATCTTCAAACGTGTGCACAGTGAACTTATCAAACTGTAGGCCAAACGGGTGGAGCCATTTGTACTTCATCTCGTTGTTCCGAAGACACTCCGTTATTGACCTCCACTCCCGTCTTCTAGCCAGTGTGGCTGGCGCCATATCTTGGTAGATTGCTATCTTCGAACCCCTCAGGTCCCAGCTTTCTTTCTTACGTGCCTCCAACAGGATTCTTTCTTTATGTCGGAAAGCGTGGGGCTTTATCAGGATGTCACGTGGACGCCCTCCACGTGTCTGTGCCGGAGAGCCCACTCTGTGTATCAGATCGAAATGAACTTCCGCCATCATTTCTGCACACCCTATTGTGGAAAGCATCTCTTTCATGCAGGCGTCTAAGTCTCCATCTTCCGCCCCTTCTTTCAAGTTCTTGACACGAATGTTGTAACGGCGGGAGCGGTTTTCCAGATCCTCGCACTTAAATTCCAAGGCCGCTACTGTTTTCTTCAATTCCTGTAGTTCGCCCCTAGACTCTTGTGCCAGCCCCGATGTCGTGGCTTGTGCCTCCTCGACTCTCTCCATCCGCGCTTCCACACCTGACACCGTGTCCCGCATTTGTTTCATGTCTGTATGAATCTCTTCCCGGAGGGCCGCCAGCTCGGTTCGCAGTAGGCTCGTGAAATCGTCCTTCAGGGCTAAAATATTTTTATTTAGCATTCCTATGTCACGTTTAGTTAGTGGGCCTGTCCATTCATCGTCCGTGGTTGGACGCTCTGCTGCCATTATGGGGTCTTGAACTCTCACTTTCTTTCCCCTTGGTATTGTGTCTGCCTGCTTCTTTCGGCCCGGTGTTTTCTTTTGGCTATTTTTGCCCCCAACCATTCGTGACCTGTAGCTTCTGTGCCCTCCAGCAATCTCCAGCAGTCCCACAGCTTCCTGCCTGGGCCTCCAAGCTCAAAATACGTTGCCCCCGTCCGGAGAGTGATCTCCACCAACTGGGGGGGTGATGAGGGTCTGCTCCACAAGTATGGGGGGGGAGGGGGCCCCGACAAGAGGACCGCTGGGGTATCCGTGGACACCTCCTGAGCACCAGGCTATCGCTCCCGGCGTGTTTTCGCGGCCGTCTCCCCTCCTCTCAGCTCGTTTCCCCTGCCACCTCCGGTGACCGTCCACCCCAGGGCCTCTGCCGCGCGCACCTCACCGCAGCCTGCCGCTTTCTTCCTGTGTCGCGGGCTCGGTCAGGGGCACCACGCCGATTGCGTCGCAGCCATCCTGGGGGGGGGGCGTCTCGGGCCCGCTGCTATGCCGCCGCTGTTGTGAACCTGGCGGTGGTCGATGACCGTGCGGGTCCGACACCCGGGCTCCCGCTATGATCTCACTCAGCTTCCGGGCTCTCTCCCGGGTCGCGCGGGCTCGTTCACCAGCACCTCCTCGGCCCCGCCGCCGCCATCTTGAAATCAGGAAGGGAGGTCGCAATCTCGGTTATAACTCCACCAATAATTGGATTCATCGCTTCGCAGTTTCACCGCTCGTGCTGCTTCGGTTTCGATGCCCGAAAATATGCTTTTTGCGGGTTTTGTGCCAATTTTAACATGCTATCTGGTCATGGAAGCCGTGTGGGGGGAAGGAGCTCTCGAATCAGGCAGCCATCGTCCCGGCGCCCCCTAGTGGCCTCTCCGTGACTTTGGATTTTATAGTAGGGTTACCTTGTTCTCAACGACACGACACGATTCTGACCATCGTTGATGCCTATACCAAGATGTTTCATTTTGTTCCATTGAAGGGTCTGCCTACTGCCCAACAACTGGTGTCTATCTTTGTAAAAGAGGTGTTTTGCCTTCATGGATTACCTGACACCTTAATCTCTGACAGGGGTGTGCAGTTCACCTCACGGTTCTGGACGGCTCTATGTAAGGCATTGGGAATTTCTAAGGCCTTGTCCTCTGCTTATCATCCACAGAGCAATGGGCTGACAGAGAGGATGAATCAGACGCTTAAAGGGTATTTGTGTAGGTTCGTTAACACGATTCAGAACGATTGGGTAGAATACTTGCCACTAGCTGAGTTTTCCATTAACAACGCTCCTACTACTTCGACATCTGTGAGCCCATTCTACGGGCTCATGAGACTACAGCCGAGAATTCTGCCCCCGACCCGACACAGCTCCGCTAAACTTCCAGCTCTTGACACACATCTCTCTGATCTCCGAAGGGTTCGTATGGTTATGGAAGGCTGTCTGACGGCTAATCAAACACGAATGACTCGAGCTGCAAATAAGAAACATACGGCAGCTCCGGTATATGCAGTAGGAGATATGGTGTGGCTTTCATCTGTTCATTTGCCTCTGTTATGTTCCAATAGGGCTCTTGGCCCTCGTTTTCTTGGTCCTTTTCAGATCACAAGAATCATTAATCCAGTAGCAGTGCGTCTCCAGTTACCACCAAAATAGCGCGTTCATCCCACTTTTCACGTGTCCCTTCTAAAGCCTTGCCCACCAGATCCCTTCCCTGACAGAGGTCTTCCTATTCCTCCCCCCATTGTGGGTACCGATGAATACGAGATTGATGGCATTTGTGATGCTAGGATTCTTCGGGGCAAACTCTTTTATTTGATCTCCTGGAAAGGATATTCCATTGCAGATAGATCTTGGGAACCAGCAGAACAGGTTAAAGCTGCACGATTGATTTGTTCCTTTCATTCAGCACACCCGTCTAAACCCGGCCCTCTGGGAGGGGGGCATACTGTCGTCCTGCGCCGACATCCACGCGTGATGGGATGCATAACTCGCGCTTCTAGTCGTCAGGCTGTAGTGAATAGCGTGGCAGCAGAGTCCTTACTTGCCACTCTCAAGATGGCGGCTTTGCTAGACGCTGGCTTCGCCACTACCAAGATGGCGACCAAGTCACATGACGCCACACCCGACGTGACGCCGCAAACAGGAGCGGCGTATTTAAACTAGCTGGCTGCAGAAAACAAACGCGTATCAACGAGCCGGTAAGATTTGACCCGCTCTCTCCTCCCGTTCATTAGGTATTCGTTTCTAACGTTCCTAACGTCTCGTCCTTCTCGCTAGCATCCCGCTTGGTTCCGTTGTAGTTTCTAGTCCTTATTCTTCTCTCCAGTCCCTTTCCTAGTCTTCAGTCCTTGTTCCCCGTCTTCACGCTACTTTCTTCTTCCTCGCTGCTGTGTTGGCCTTGTCCTTAAGGCCTGTATAACTGGTGCTCTACAGGTTAGTTTAGTTTAGTGCATTCCTTTAGGTTCCAGTGTTATAGTCCTTCCCTTAGCGTTAGTTTAAGCGCCCTGTCTTGTGAGGTCCCAGGAAGCTGTATCCTCAGGGATTCCCTTATTGTGTTTTAGTTGTGTCACTTAGCAACGTTTCAGAGAAGCTTAACCTTTTCCTGGGTTTTTTCTACCTTATAGGTTTTTCCCAGAGATGGCGTTTTGCCATGATATGAAGAGGAAGGGCCGCAAACTGGAACGTACATGGTTGCGTTCTGGCCTGGAGCAAGATCGCCTACAGTGTCAGAGGCACAATGCTCAGTATAAAATAGCGATTAGAAACACAAAACGCGATTATATTCAGGGAGAGATTGCCAAAGCTGGCAATAATCCAAAAGCACTTTTCGCTTTATGTGAAAAGTTCTCTGGTCATGCTCAATCCAACGTGCACTCTCAAAAATCAACCCTTTCCGCTCAAGATTTGGCGAATTACTTTGATAATAAAGTGTCAAACATCTGCTCCAACCTTGTTAGCCCCATACCAGCGACTAACATCAACCCTTCTCACCCAAATGGCAAACTGACACTTGACTCTCTGCAGACCTCCCCTTTATCTTCCCGTAAATCTGATACAGAAACCCAACTCCCCTCTACCTTTTGGTCTGAGTTCTCCCTACCCTCTAGAGACAAGCTCTTACAGGTGGTTAACTCTCTCAAAAACTCCACTTCCCCATTGGACATACTTCCTATCTCGCTTTTTAAACAGATAGCTCCGTTGATCCTCACTGACATCTTCCACCTGATCACCCTTAGTCTCAGCTCGGGAACAGTTCCCTCCATCTGGAAGAGAGCTGCCGTGACCCCTATCCCTAAGAAAGCCACAGCCGATCTTGCTGACCCAGCCTCTTTCCGACCCATCTCACAGCTTAACATCTGGGCTCGGATAACGGAGGCTTTGGTCAGCGCACACTTCAGATCCCATCTGGAATACCAGGGTTGTCTTCATGACAGGCAGGTGGGTTTCTGGGCGGGGAGATCAACCGAGGATGCCATTTTGGCCATGAGAGAGTCCGCGTTGACTTCTTTAGAGAAAGGTTTCAAACCAGCTACCACTCTATTAGACTTCAGCGCGGCTTTCGACACCGTAAACCATGCCACTCTTATTCAAAATCTAATGACACACGGCAAACTGGCCGGAAATGTTCTTGCCTGGTTCCGTTCTTTTTTGTCTGAACGATCAAAGACCATCAAATTTCAGGGCACATGGAGCGCTGAATCCCCCCTAAACACCGGTGTTCCGCAGGGATCCATGCTATCTCCATCTCTCTTCAATGTATATACAGTTCCCTTAGCGGAACTACTGGAGAGCCTTGGATTAAATTTTGTGATGTACGCGGATGATGTACAACTCCAGGTGGACTCAAGTACACTGGAGTCACACCCCGACTTTCTATCCCTTTGCTTAGTTCGCATTCAAGAATGGACCTCACAGAACCAGCTGGCCTTGAATGCGTCAAAAACTGAGCTCCTTTATAGGGACTCAAAGTCGGGACCTCCAAGCTGGCCGTTCACCTGGCCCACCTCCATGGATTTTCCCGTACCCACTCTTTCGGTTCGCAATCTGGGCTGTCAGGTTGATCCTGAATTCTCATCCACCCCCCAAGTTGACATGGTAACTAAACAATGCCACTTCCAATTATGGAAGCTTAGTCGCTTTTGCCCATTGATTGATTTTGCTAGTCGAAAACGCTTGCTGGAAGCACTTGTCATGTCTCGCCTTGCGTACTGTTCCACCTCCTTCTCGGGGGCTACAGGTACACTGCTTTCCAGGCTGCAGGCGGTTCAAAATAGGGCCACCCGCCTGGTGTGCGGCCTTCGGAAATTTGACCATCTGACCGAGGCACGCCGCCAGGTGGGTTGGCTTCCTATAACTAAAATGATCCAACTTCGCCTTGCAACCTGGACATGGAAGATTTTGCATCAAGCCTGCCCTCGTTTTGCTCTCTCCTGGCTAACAAAGAAAAAATCAGTCCGCCCTCTCAGGGCCTGTCGACCTTTTGAAATACCCATTCCAAGAAGGAGGTCAGCCGGAGGCCGGTCCCTGGCCCTGCTAGCCCCAAAAGTCTGGGATACGCTACCTTCAGAGATTCAAGCCTCCCCATCGCTGTTCTCATTCAAAGTTCGCATAAAACGTTTTTTGAACGACTCCACGTGAGGTCTCTGAAATCCCACCCTGAACCTAAGTATCTCTCCTCCCGGCTGCTAGACTCCATCCTGCAATTAGCTGATGATCTACCTCTGTTTTAGGACGGTTTTTCTGCTGCTTATTACGATTGTTCTCTTGTGTTTTTTATGCTTTATTCTACTGTTCATCGTTTTAGAGGAACGTATTGTATGTTTGTGATGTATTAACATTGTTTCTTTTATTTTTGTATATGCGCCCTGAAGCTACGGCATTGGTTCTTTTTGCGCGGTATAAATAAACAAACAAACAAACAAACAAACAAACTTACCACAGTGATGTTCTGCTCTGGTTGATTTTGTTGTGATTGTCTTGGCTTGGTGCGCTGAGGCCTGAGGGCGAGCCGCACTTGAAACA
>JASCRA010454076.1:0-11099 GCA_030264435.1 Desmognathus imitator
TTTTACGAGGACACTCGGGGCTTTAGTCCCACTCGGCCCCTCCCCCCCCCCCCCCAACGATACCTACATCCTGCAGGCCTGAACGGAGGAGAGATTAGAGGCTGGGAAGCAGCTTGCATGGAATTTTACCAATGCACATTTCAAGCGTTCAGTTCAGTTTCCATTAACCCTTACACACCAATTCCCACATACGTTCCCTTTGTCTCTCGGCCTCTCTCCGTCTCGTGCTCTCCCTTAAACACCTCGAGCATTCAGAATATGACCAAACAAAGCTGCAAGTACACGTCCGACCTTAAAACGCTTTGCATACAAGCATTTTCCTCTCTGAACGCTGAATAGATTCTCCTCTCGTCTGTCCTTCTGTAAGAAAACAGCAGCAGAACGAAAGCGCGCTTCCTGCTTGATTCAAAAGTTTATGGTGCTTTACTTCGGCAGTGAGATGACGTCAGCGCGACTGCACGTTGGGATTATTCTACAGGCATGCCGGGATTTGTAGTCCCTCAGCTGATTGAATGACGTTCAGGTTGTTTGCGAATGAGGGGAAAAAAGGCAATCCTGCCCAAAAACAGTATAGTATGCGGTTTTGCTTTAGTTAAAAATATACTGGTTTTTTTTTATTACTTTCAATAGACAATTGAAACTAAAAATTAATATATGCAGTTTTTTGTGCTTTTTGAAGACAAAGTGGGTTTTATTTTCTTTAACAAAATATATATTGCGAATACATTGCCATTATGTGTGAATTATTCCAGATAATGTATGAATTATGTGGAAATAATGCCAGCCAATGGTTCTGGTGACATAATAAAGCACAAGTCCAAAGGCTTTCTAAATGTCACCAGAACCATGAGATGGCATGCTTGCACCATAATTCACAAACTACCTGTGATGCATTTTTTATTTAGGATGTTTTATATCATCCTTTTCTTTGGGCGTTTAATTGAGGGGTTTAAAGGTGTTGAAATTATGACACCCCACTCCCCACTATAATCCGCTAAATTACGGGTGTTTCCAGGTTTCAAATAGCCTCAAGGCTAAGCCCATCACTGCCAGGAATACATGAACGTTTTAAAAGCCCATTTATGGCTCTCATTTGCATGCTGTTAACATTACAGCAGCGCTGTGTGCAATTGCCATTCTTTTCATCCAGGGCTTTTGTCAGGACACTCAGGGCTTAAACCCCCTTAGCCCACCCCTAACGATGGCTATGCACTAAATTACTTTCCATAAAGGGTTTCCAACAAGGGATGCATGTAAGCGTCTACATCTCAACTGCTATTTTAGCTACACACTCCCATGATGGGCCTGCGCCTTCCCCTGGCTGATGGTGATGTGAGTCCCTGCCCTGGTTTCAAGGCCCGAAGGCGGGGAACCAGGGCAGGGCACCACACCACCAAGAAATGTTAATGTTATATACTGGCTGCATCAGTATTGCTTTTTAAAGTTATTTGTTTCCGTATTCTTTTTCCTCTCTTTTTTTAAAGCGGAAGAAAATAAAAAGAATACTAAAAGGAATAGCTTTAAAAAGCATTTGCTGAAGCAGCCAGATATAACATTAATATTTATTGGTGTCATTTGGAGTTATTCGTTTCTGTATTAATTTTCTTTTTTTAATTTCGACTCAGAAGAAAAGAAAAAGAATATGTAACAATCCACATTGTCAGTCAGAGCATCCAGTATGCACCTGACAAGGACAATGCACATCTACAAAGAGATTCAGCCTCAGAGCGCTCTCTCAAACCAATTTATTCGGGTGCAGGCAAAATACCCTGCCTATAACGTCCCTCTCTCTGTATTGTTATCCACTTTCATGTATGTCACACATGGCAACTACTGTCAACCTTTGACTTTACCTACACTACGTATCATGTTTTATGACCTTGCAAGTAAGGTCTCTTCGATGCTGCCAGTATACGGATTCACTGACAGTGGGGGACAAGGACAAAAACCCTTAGAATGGAAAACACTTGAGATCTGTTGTAAAGGAATTAGGAGGCTATTGAAGCAGGAGATCTTGAACTAGGAAGGACTCTGCCAAGATTGTCAGGCAGAGCTGAAACCCGGAAGCTGCAAAAGGATGCATGAGCACAGGAGGAAGGAGGCAGGAGCAAACAGGGGACAGAAGGGAAATGTCCACATATGGAAAAGTAGACAAGAAAAAGGAGGCAGAAATCTGTGAGAACAGGATTGAGAACAAGATTTACAAGAGTCGAGGGCGCTAGGAAAAAGAATACGCACTTACTGTCGGACTTGGAGGGTATCAAAGCATAAGGGGCAGGGACGGCTTGAGCACAGATGAAGACGAAAGGACACAACGTCCATAATGATGAGCACAGGAGAGGGGAGTGAGCCATAAGCAAATGAATAGAAAGAGAAGCGCTGGGTGTATTGCCTCAAGCAACGCAGAGTGCATAGAACGTGATGGACAGGATCAGTGTCTGGTAAGCAAGATGTAACAACTACTCATATGTGCAGTCATAGTTCAGGGGCAGCAGGCAACTTACAGCAATAAAGAATATTTAAGCATGCGGTCTGCCTTTCGGGATGTGGGCATTCGGTTATGCTGAAGTTTTTGTTTGCCTGAGAACAGAAGGATACAATAGTAGCAGGTTCGTGGAACAGTGTACGTCCACAGATTAGGTGGGGCTTTTCTAAATGGCAGCTGAACTAATGCACTTGGTGGGAGGGTAGAGGAGCGCGCACAGCGCAATTGAGTGTCAGCTGTGGAACATTGAAAATGGAGGGGTGGAAGGGTGAATGGAGAAAACATGAGAGTGAGCCCAAACCTTGTCAAAACCTAGTATTAATACTGGCTGGTGGCAGTGCACACATATGAGTAGATAACAAACGACCGGCATGTATACAGTACAAAACCTCCATCAATGTCTACTCAATTCTACTCCTTATTATTTACAAACAAGTAATTCAAGCATGAGCAGAGTGCTAGCTAGATAAAGTACACCTTCATGCATAACATTAATATCAGTTACATGAATCTTATAATTGTTAATGTGATTTCTTTTTTGACACTAAAATGAGATATGTGAGGGTAGTGGAGCAGAACACAACCCATTTTTTTGAGATTATGATATTTATTAAAATTCTGCATTTGAGCTGGATTTTAGATGGTGGTGCAGTTTTTATCAAAATACAATCTTAGCAATAACTTAAATTAATAGGTTGAAAGAAAATGTTCATGAAACATGGCATTGCCACACCATAATACAGAATCGAGTTTGACCATGTACAACCCTGGACTTCTTTGGTCTTTGACCCTGCAGTCCCTTGTAACATGGATAGAGACCAGGGACAGATTCATCCCTGAAACAGGGCAGAACAGGGACGTAGACACCAGGGATGAGAACCAAAGACAAAACAGGGAAAACCATTGACGTCCAAGGACATCTCTGTCTGTCAGTGATACCAGGGACAACGGGAAAACAGGGTACAGCGCTGCTGTAATGTTAACAGCATGCAAATGAGAGCCATAAATGGGCTTTTAAAACTTTCATGTATTCCTGGCAGTGATGGGCTTAGCCGTCAGTCAATTAGAAACCTGGAAACACCCGTAATTTAGTGGACTATGGGGGGGGTCATAATTTCAACGCCGTTAGACCCCTCTGCTAAGCAAATAAACGCCCAAAGAAAAGGATGATATAAAACATCATAAATAAAAAATGCATCACAGGTAGTTTGTGAATTATGGTGCAAGAATGCCATCTCGTGGTTCTGGTGACATTTAGAAAGCCTTTGGACTTGTGCTTTATTACGTCGCCAGAACCATTGGATGGCATTATTTCCCCATAATTCACACATAATGGCAATGTATTCGCAATATATATTTTGTTAAAGAAAATAAAATCCACTTTGTCTTCAAAAAGCACATAAAACTGAATACATTAATTTTTTGTTTCAATTGTCTATTGAAAATAATACAAAAAAAACAAAACCGCATACTATACTGTCTTCGGGCAGGATTGCCTTTTTTCCCTCATTCGCAAACTAATCCTGAAAAGCATTCAGTCAGTTGAGGGACTACAAATCCCGGCATGCCTGTAGAATTATCCTGACGTGCAGTCGCGCTGACGTCATCTCACTGCCGAACCAAAGCACCCACCATAAACTTTTGAATTAAGCAGGAAGCGCGCTTTCGTTTTGCTGCTGTTTAGAAGAAGAACAGACGAGGGGAGAATCTATTCAGCGATCCTGCCGTTGCTGAGTGTGTGAATCTCGCAGAGAGGAAAATGCTCGTGTGCAAAGCGTTTTAAGGTCGGACATGTACTTGAAGCTTTGTTTGGTCATATTCTGAATGCTCGAGGTGTTTGAGGGAGAGCACGAGAGGGACTGAGAGACAAAGGGAACGTATGTGGGACTCGGTGTGTAAGGGTTTATGGAAACTGAACTGAACGCTTGAAATGTGCATTGGTAAAAATCCAGACATGCTGCTGCCCGGCCTCTAATCTCCCCTCCGTTCAGACCTGCAGGACGTAGGCATTGTTGGGGGGAGGGGCCGACGGGGAGAAAAGAAAGCCCCGAGTGTCCTCACAAAATCCTGAATGAAATTAATGTATATTGCACTCTCCAATGCTGTAATCTTAAAGGACCAGTCCTGTGAAAAAAATCACTCCTAATTGTTTTTAGTGTATTTTTATGCACTTTAAAATGCATATTTTCTTACAGCAAATGTTTCTTTAATTTTACTCATGCTGTGGTGTGAAAATCCAGTTTGGGAAAATTTGCATACTGTTCTGCAGCGAGGCAGCTTTTTTTTTTCCTGATTGCAGATGGGCAGTTGCCCTGCTTAGCGATAGGGTAATAAACCGATTAGTTTTCTGGCTTTCAGCAGACAAAAGGAGATGACTGAGTTAGAGGGCAAGCATCCCTCATAGCCCATGCATCTATACTGTATTTAGGGGGGATTCATAAGAGCATATGGTGACATACACTACATTTGCATACAGTGAAGTAAATGCGCTTTCGCCTGGCAGCCTGTTGAGGTGAAGTAAAGTGGAAATGTGCACATCATATTTCTAAAAGCACGCCTGACTTTTGATTTTAAAAAATATGCATTTTAAAGTGCTAATTGGGCACTTTAATATGCACTAAAAAACTGTGATTTTTGCACCAGATTGGTCCTTTAACTGCAGGTAAATGGGAGCAATGATGGCATTTCAACTTTAATTTTTTCCTGGCAGACTAGACTAAGCTGGAGTGTCTTGGAATCCGCAAAACGCCCCTAATGCAGGAGGTTGAGCACTCCTGCACATTGAGACTTGCTGCAGCACATCAGTTGTGTTACCTAAGTTAAGCACTGGCCAATGCCATTAGTTTTCTGCATGCTGTGCGGCCATGGGAGTGAGACATTGGTGTGTGTGTGTGTGTGTGTGTGTGTGTGTGTGTGTGTGTGTGTTCGGGATGGTGCGGTGAGACATGGGAGGTTGATGAGCTGAGACATTGATGGGTTGGAGTCCGTGGGTTGGAGTTGATGAAGTAAGACATGGGTGGTTGGGGTGCTGAGGCGGCGTGGCGAGCTAAGGCAGCAGATTGCTGGGATGCGGTCATGAGACATTGGCAGTTGGGGGTGTTGAAGTGATGTATTGTGTGGGAGTAAGGTGTTGAGGAAAGGTATTGGGGTAGGGGGTGTTAAGGTGAGGCATTTGGTGGGCGGGGCTTTAAGGTGAGAAATGTGGTAGGTAAGGGTGTAGAGGTGAGTTATCAAATGGGTGGGAGGGGGTACGTGGGAGACTGGCGAGGTTGTGGATGGGAGACTGCGGGGAGCACTGGTGAGGCCATGGATGGGATGAGGAGGTATGGGTGAAGGTTTTCTGTCGGGGGCAGGGTGAAGTTTCTCTGCTCGGGGAGGATGCGAGTGAAGCCGCCGGAGGGCGGGGTTTGAATTTTGTGTGTGTGCCTGGAATGCTGGTGTGTGCGCGCCTTCCGTATGTGTACATTTGTGCTTGGGCGTCATGGTGGGAGGGGGGCGTTAGGGAGGCTAAATAGGCTATAACCCCACTGGAAAAGATATTATTGTCTGCACTGCTGTAATCTTAACGAAATGTATCTGGAAGCAATGAAATGGCTTTTGGATTTGTTCCTGGCAGGCTGGCTTAGCCCTGAGTCTCTTGGAAATCTTGAAATGCCATGGACAGGTGTTTTTGTGTGCACCTGCTCTGTTTGTGTGTACGTGCCCCTGTTGTGGATTTGTGCCCGTTTCTCTCCGCACCTCTTTCCTCGGCACACTCTTTTTTTTCCCATTTGTATGTCCTCCTTCAAAACCATTCCCATCCTCGTGCCGTAAAGCAGCTTGATGCTGGAGTTATTTTACATTTCTGCTGAATTCTGTGTGTGTCGTGCACGCCTGCTATGCGTCTGTTTTTATATTTATTTGTGCACCTGCTGTTTGAGTATGCCAGTGTTTGCATGCATTTTCCTTTCCTCTTATTGGGCCTGATTCTTTTCCCTACCTTGTTAGGGGGCAGGGAGGAGAGAGTGGCCCATCCAAGTGGCACTGGCCATCTTGCAACACTTCAGGTATTCTCCTACAGTGGTGCAGGGTTGGCCAATGTGCATCCGCATGCCCGTCAATCTGGCATGCTGTGGCATGGCGTTGGGCAGGCGCGATTTCTCTTTTAGCCTGCAACGTTGAAGCACATGGTGCAAGAAAACAATTTAACCATGGGGGATGCACGCAAGGGAGAAACATGCCCAAGGTGCTACTACGGGGTTGCACCACGCGCCTGTCCTCCTTTCCTTTCTTCCTTCCATTTTCTCTTATTCCTCCCTCCTCTGAGCTCCTCTACCACTTATACCCATAGGCCCTACCCCACAAAAAATAAGGGCTTACTTGGGTTTGGAGGAATGCAGAGGTCTGCTGTATGGCACACCCCCAGAAAACAGCTGCGTTGTATTTCTGGGACTGTTTCTGTTTCCTCCATTCTGATACTGTAGTGGGTATTTCTTTGGTGCTCTGTAGTTACTTTCCTACGTTTTCAGTGCGTTTTAAAATGTGCAATCAAGTAATGCGCAAAAATAAGTGTGGCTGCTGCTAAGGACATGCTTCGGTGGATTATCAGTTTTCCAGTAGAGAGGATTCACGCCACCACATGAATCCGCTCTAAAGGAAACAGTTAATGAGGAGAAAAAGGTGAGAGGTGGGTGCAGGGGACCAGCTCCCAGCGTATTGTTTTCTTTACCTCAGTTAGTGGGCCCTCTTTCCTGGCGCCATTCTCCAGTGAAGTGTGTGTGTCGACCAGGAAATAGTTTTGCTTTACGCTTTATATCAATAAACCATAAAGCGTGACACAGGAGGACAGGGCCAGAAATGCAGGCCCGTACACTGAGGAAAGTGTATTTGTTCTCGTTTGTGCTCTCATTTCCGTTTTTTGACAACCATTTGCCTGTGCCTCCAATATCTATGACACGCTCTTTTGAATATTTCAATGTGTGTTCTGAAACTGCTCTTTTTGGAAGCACATTTTCAGAAGGGCTGTGTTTGCATTGATTTTTGAAAATACATTTTGAAATATATTTTGTTGCATTTATAGGGAACATTCAGTTATCAGTGGAAGAATTGTGACAGTGAGTCCCGCTGGTGATGGTAAAGCCCTTCAGCTACAGAGGTAGGTGGCGAAGAGGACATTGCAGCAGCAGGCATCATCTTGGCGAGTACCCAGACAGTGTATTTTGTTAATGTAAACTTTTAGCTTACCAAGGTGTTAGTGTGGCTGTGTACCTACACAACCACACTGTCACCTTGGTAACGCAAAATATCCTACACATAACACACAGCTCAAATATAGGGTTAGTGGGGATATTATAGTATATGCTTTAGACCCAATTCTGCCAAACTCTAGTCATTTTTGCCAATTTTCTCTTTTGAACCGGGTATTCTGGGTCTCCTTTTGTGCCTCCTCGACTGCATGTTTGTTACACCCAGACATATGGGCACCAATTGATCGTAAGAAGTTGAGGTACACAGGAGAAGGTAATTTGCATGATTGGCTGCGCATTACAGGCATCAATTTTAAGGCCAATATGGCACAACCCTGTAACTTTCCCACTTCTCAACGGGCAATCTGTGTGTTATGTGCACCCACACATTTTGGGCACCAATTTCTTCGGCAGGAGTAGGGGTAGGCAGGAGAAGGTAGTTTGCATGTTTGCCTTCGCGTTGCAACACCTATTTTGAGGTCAATGTGGCCTCAAAATAGGTTTGCATCTGTATGGTGTTGGTGGATTTTTAGGATGCCTTGCCACTCCAGGCACAAAACATATGGATGCTACACTGACATCCTACAGAAAAACGTATTGCCACGTCTCATTTTGCACCCTCTGCTTGCCCATGTTTCAGGTGCAACCACACATGGGTTTTACCGACTTCACCTCATGGCGTAGGAGTACGCTGGGTGGGATGCCACGTTTTGATGGCGGCACCTTGGGTCACCTTTTTTGTGACCAATTTGGACGTAACCTGTAAATTTTGCAACTTTTCCATGTACTGCCGGGCATTCTGGGTAGTAAACTTGGTGCAACTGAAGCAAGTCACCCACCGTTGTGTGCGTTAGGATGCCCTCTATTTGCACATATTTGATGAGCAAGGGTTTCCTTGACGGTTTGTGTCCCCAAGATAAAAAAGTGCATGTCCATCTAGGTTTGCGGAAAAAATAGAGTAGTTTGTCCAACGCTACCATGTCTCATTTTGCGTCCTCTCGTCACCCACCGTTGTGTGCGGTAGGATGCCCTCTTTTTGCACATGTATTATTTGCAGGATTTCCTACTGTAGATGGTCTCTGTCCCCAAAGTTAAAAAGTACTTGAATGCCCATCTAGATTTTTTGCCCTAAGATGCGAGTTCTCGACTAAACATTCCCACATCTCGTTTTGCACTTTACCCATGCCAATTGCTTGGGTGCAATCACACATGGGTGGCAGCAACTTAATCATAGGGAGTAGGGATACGCTGGGTGTGGTGCCCCGTGTTGATGGCGGCATGTTAGGTAAACTTATTTGTGGCAAATTTAGCCAAAAACCTTTAAACTTTTCAATATACTGCCAGGCATTCTTGCTAGCAAACTTAGTGTGACCTTCGCAAGTCACCCACCGTTGAGTGCGCTAGGATATCCTCTTTTCGCACAGGTATGATTTACAGGGGTTTCCTTGACGTTCTGTGTTCCCAAGGTCAAGAAGTATGTGCATGCATCTAGGTTTTTGCCCTAAAAGGAGCTCTCTGCTTAACATTACCACTTCTCATTTTGCGCCCTCCCCTCACCCGTGGCTTAAGTGAAACCACACATGGATATCACTGAGTTCATCATAGGGATTAGGGGTACATTAGGTGAGGTGCCCTGTGTTCATGGCGGCACATTAGGTCACCTTTTTATAGCCAGGATGTCCTCTTTTATCACATGTATAATTTGCAGCAGTTACTTGACAGCAGGGCTCCTCGGCTCAAAGATTTATGTCACAGCAGATTTTGATGTCCTAAACTGTTCTCTGTGCATTGACATTATTACCATGTGTTATGTTCTGTCCTCACCGCATCCGTGACTTTTCTGTATCCACACGTTGGGCACCTATTTTTTCTGAAGGAGTAGGGTAATCTTTGGAGGTTTTCCCCATGTGGATGGCAGTTATTTACCTACCTTTTTCATGCCCTACTCTATACCAATGTTGGAAAAGCTACTTTTGCAAAATAATAATTTTTTGAAGGCAATGTATGACTACTATTCCCTAATTGGTTTTGGTGGTAAAGTGGCCTATCCCTGAACCCACTTACATGTCTACTTTCCATACCTGTATGAATTGTCAAGGTTAAGAAACAGTTCATCTGCAATTTTCATTTTAGACTCCACTGTCAACCGTTAACGCACTGTGCTTGCTGCCTCAGAGCGTCGCCAATTTTTTAAAAACAAACACACATTGGATGTTGCTATGATGGCATGGGTAGGGCTTTGTAGTGATGCACTGCGATTGCAGAGATGCCAAGCCTTCTAGATGTTAGAGCTGCAAATGTTATCAAATTTATTTGTATTTTTGAATACATTTCATTTTCTATCACTGCTATGAGACCATTTTTTGGTCAATCTGCCCAAACAAACCCTCACCTTTTTCTTAGCTCTTCACGAATACAGAAGTCACTTGAATTGTGCTTTTTTTTGTCTCGCCTTCCTAAGCCAAAATGTGAAGGCATGTACACTGCACGCAACAGTCCCACCTGTTAAAATAGCATTGAAATATTTTTGATTACCACAGAATTTTTTTTTTTTTTTAAACCCTGTTCTGGAAAGTTGAGAAAAACGTGATTTCAAAACTGCAAACCATTTGCTGATCCCATGCACAGAAGAAAAACCAGTGATTTTTTTTTTTTTGCGTTTTCTGAAAAAACACAACATTTTAACACGTGCGTGTAAATTTCAGACAGCATACATATACAATTCCCAATTTTTTGGTGCCATTTCCCATCTTTGCAAAGAAAAGTAGCCAAAAAAATCGCTGTGATTGGCCCAACCAATCAAAAGTTACAGGCCTCTAACTGGGCGCACCACCAAACAGCCAAAAAAATGCTCGGCACTGAGGAGTTGGAAACCCTTAGCAGGCAAGGGTTTACTGGAATAAACCGTGGTTGTCTATGGATATCCTTGTATGGACCACTGACTAGCATGAACAACCACGGTAGACCCATAATGCTGCTAGATGCTCTGCTTGTTCTTGATGGATAAGAAGAATCAGAGATAACCATGTATATCCATCATAACATGGACAGCATGACCATAACCCTCCATGGATGACCAGGCATTGATCAAAGATAACCATGCACTACCATGGTAGAACTCTTAATATGTTGAATAACTGTCAATTTCACCTATCCATGGATGTCCGTGGTTTTCCTTGTTTGAGTTACATCCATAGTCAATGTTTTCATGGTCTGTTGAGACCGTGGTTTTCCATGGTTTATCCCTGAGCCATTTACCGTCTGTGGTTTTCCATGGAAGACCATGAATAAAAACAGGGATAAACCATGGATGTCCATGGATTTTATCCTTGGTTAACCCTGGTTAAACCAGGGACGTCCATGGTTTATCCCTGTACATGAGAACGGGG
>JASCRA010465165.1:0-11055 GCA_030264435.1 Desmognathus imitator
TTGTTCAGAATTGGCTTCTTAATCATCCCTCCAACGTTGCCCCTCTCCAAGTAGATGGGCTGGTCACTTTTCCATCCATGACCTCCCTTGATCCCACGGTCCTGTCCTATGACCTGCTAGATCGGTGGCATAATATGAGAGAGGACTGCTGTCCTGCACGGACCAAAATGGCCAAACCCTCGCACCACCTTCGTAACCATTGGTACACAGGCGAGCTTTTGCGCCTAAAGCAACAAGGCAGAAGGTTAGAACGCAAATGGCGGAAGTCATTGGCCCTGTCTGATAAACTTGCTTGTCGACACCACCTGGCCATATACAAAGCTGGTATCGTCAAGGCCAAGAGCAACTTTTTGGCATCTTCCATTCAGCAAGCCCCTAACAACACCAAGGCCCTATTTAGCCTGGTAAAAGAATTCACGGCTCCCAAAAAGCCCTCTCCCTTTGTGGAGGATCTCACTACCTGCAATAACATCATGCAGTATTTCGATGACAAAATTTTGAAGATCCGCCAAGGCATCATGGAGAGCCAGGCTTCTGCCATTAACATCACCTATTCTCAGGGTCCGGCATCCCCAGAACCGGTCTGGGACCGGCAGGCGATGCTTACTACCTTTTCCACTCCCAATACCGAGATCCTTACCACATTGGTTCAGAAAATGGGACCCTCTTCATCGGTCCTTGATCCTCTTCCCACCAAGGTGATAAAAACCATCTTGCCTGCTCTTGTTGATGACATCAGGACAGTAGTCAATGCCAGCCTGACTACGGGAGAGGTGCCGCGCTCGTGGAAGCAGGGGATCATTACCCCACTGCTAAAGAAACCATCTGCTGACCCCACCGTGCTGTCCAACCTCCGTCCTGTATCCCAGTTGCCTTTCCTGGCCAGGATTGCGGAAGCGGTGATTGGACCACAGTTGCACCATCACTGTGAGTCCCGCCAGGTATTCCATGACATCCAGTCGGGCTTCCGCCCAGGGAGAGGGACCGAGACGGCGTTGGTCGATGTCCACGAAAGGATTTCTCGGTTGCTGGACGCCGCCCATCCTGCAGCCCTGGTCCTTCTTGACCTCTCCGCAGCGTTTGACACCATCGACCATGGGGTCCTCCTGGATAGGCTCGAGCGGGTTGCTGGGGTGGCCGGTTCTGCACTTAAGTGGTTCGGGTCATTCCTGGCTGAGCGCTCGCAGCAAGTCCGCATTGGGGCTGCCAGATCGGGGCCAAGGCCGATCTCCTGTGGGGTCCCCCAGGGTTCGGCCCTGTCCCCCATTCTTTTCAATATCTACATGCGGCCCCTGGCGGACATCCTGGAGGACTCCGGGTTGGGGTGTCAGGCCTACGCGGATGACACACAGCTGATTGTTGACTTACATCAGAAGGCAGATGGTGGCAGCAGGCTGGTGGCCTGCCTGGAAAAGATCCAGACTTGGATGAGCGTAAATTGGCTCAAACTTAACGAAACCAAGACTGAGATCATCCTCTTTTCCCAGGCAGGGCCTCACCCCCCTCTTTCCCTCCCCTGGCCTCCCTCGTTTGGCCCACAACCGCCGCCAGTGCCATGGGCTCGGAACTTGGGGGTTCGTTTCCACCAGTCGGGCGATTTAACTGCCCAAGTATCTAACATTGTTTCCGCTGCTCATCATCAGCTGAACGGCATCACCTCACTCATGCCCCTTCTGACCCAGGGACACCGAGCCACGATCTGTCGAGCCCTAGCCTTGTCTCGGATTAGTTACTGCAACGCACTCCTGGCAGGACTTCCTATACGGGAGATGTCCCGCCTGCAGAAGGTCCAAAACCGCGCAGTGCGCATGGTGATGGGCCTTCGCAGACGAGATCACATCTCCGAGGCGAGGAAGCAGCTGAGATGGTTGAAAATCTCAGATGACATCAAACTCAAGGGGCTGGTAATGACCTGGCGTGCCCTACACAAGGTGGGCCCCCTCTATCTACAACAACTGTTCCGCTGGAATGACACTCTGTTCCCTGCCCGGCCACATCTGTTAGCACGGGCAGTGGTACCACGTTTCCAGCGCACGAGAAGGGGTGGCAGAACCCTGTCTGTGCTGGCGGCTCGTTGGTGGAACGCCCTGCCGGTTCGCATCCGCCAGATCCGCCAGATAAATGTTTTCAAACGCCAGGTGAAAGCACATCTGTTCACCCTGGATGGTGGGATCCTCTAGTTTAGTGGCTCCCCCTGCTTCCCAGCCCGGTCCCTGCCGTTTTTGACCAGTTATGTCATTTCTGTATGTTCCGTTTTTCTTCACTATAGGGGGGGTAGGGTGGAGTGCAGGCGCCTTGAAACCGTTGGTAATTTGTGCGCCTCATCACTGTCATCATATGATTATTTTTATGTATTTCTTCCTTTGTTATTGTTGTATGATGTACAGGATTAGTATAAATAAACGTCATTTCATTTCATTTCATTTATTTGTGGGCAATGAGAATATCATTGTTTTCTTTAAAATGTGTCCTGGATACGCTGCTCATGCGCAGTTAATGCTGGTCTTTTTATTGCCAGTCCTACCTTTATGTCTAAGGGCCCGCCATCTTGCAGCCAGAGTTCACTCCTGGCTGGTAGGAGCACCACGTGATGTCCTACGTCATCACTTCATCGGCCAGCCATATGTCATTTCGTTGTATTAAGAACAGCGCAAAAGGTGTAACGCATCAACAAATAAAACAAACATTTTCATAAATGCTTAATTTCATGTGTTAAAGACATAGTTTCACCTCAGAATGAAGCATACAACGTCTGCTGCTTTTCAAAGCATTGTGCGTATGCAAATATATACCGATTTGCAAAGGATTGTGGGTGAGGCAGGTGATCTGCATACCCACAATCCCTTGGGAGTTTCGTGCATGCTATCTACATACCTAGTTTCGATGTCTAGTCAAAAATATTCAATTTATAGTGGCGGACGCAGTATATTTTAAAGTTTTAAATGTTACTCATCATGAGCACAATGCCCGGTAAGTTCGTTTTGTTTCAGTCACCCTGACCTTAAAGGGCACTAAGTGTTTAAACTC
The DNA here is from genome assembly GCA_030264435.1 of Desmognathus imitator. Classification (NCBI taxonomy): domain Eukaryota; kingdom Metazoa; phylum Chordata; class Amphibia; order Caudata; family Plethodontidae; genus Desmognathus; species Desmognathus imitator. The sequence continues at coordinate 3,028 of JASCRA010465165.1, forward strand.
ATGCAACTTCTTTAAAATTGTTCACAATATGAATTAACAAGAATGCTTTTGATTCATTCGCACTCTGTGTGGCGGTGATGAGAAGGCTTAGAATTTTTGCAGGGTTTTCGCCTTTAGGGCGGAGACCACAAATGAGTCACAAAATAGGAAACAATTAATGTGATTGCAGCGTGATCGCAATCTCCGTGTGTTTGTTACCATGTCTGTCGCCAGCTCGGTAATTAAAAAAAAGATGCCTGTCAAAGATACATGTGGCAGCAATTACTACTATACAGCAGTTGGGGCACAGGCTACAAAAAGGATAATTTAGCCAGTCTTAAATCACAACTTGTCCATTTTTTATTAATCATGATCCAAATTCATAAAAACATCCCAAAAGCAATCACATCAAACATTGATTAATTCATACAAATTTCCATCATGAAATTGACTTACAATAGAGTGCACACAAAGAAAATAAATGAATTGAAGGTTAAACAGCAATTGACAAAATAAACATATACTTAAGGCAAAAATAATTTGGTCTCCCCAGTGCTGTGTTTCGAACAAGTAGTAGTGTAGTTAATCTTTATTTAGCTGACATAGCCGCAAAATACAATAAAACGGAGACACGTGATGCCACCGAGCTGAGCGGTCGTATCTGGAACTGCTCCTGCTCCGGTAGAATATACTGAAGATATAAAAACCAGCAAGAAAACGAGAAACTTAAGAAATTTGCGGGGAAAAGTGAATGCAAGCCTTAGAGAAACGTCAGATGGCTGCAAAGGATAACAAACGGCAGAAAAAAGTGTCAGACTATGCAGAAAAGACGGGCGCCCATGGAGGAAGAGATCAGGAGGCGGCAAGCCCCGCAGTGACTACAGGAGACAAACAGGCAGCGGCGATGGCCACTATTCTTGCCGAAATAAAGAGTCTTGGTGCGGACTTGAAACAACAGACTGGCAGTCTCACGGTGCGGTTCGATTTAATGCAAAAACATGCAGAAACCCTGTCGGAGCGGCAGACGGAGGCTGAAACCCGGATAGCGGAGATGGAGACCCGGATCGATGAGATGGGGGCAGAAATGGAGGCAACGAGAGTGCTGGCGAAGCAACTGCAGGGCCAAACTGAAGAACTCGAAGGGAGAAGTAGGAGGTCCAATATCCGGATATTGGGGGTGCCAGAGGCGGCTATATCGGGCAGATTTGAAGAAAAGTTGGAAGAATTGCTGCCGGTGTGGCTGCCAAAGGTAAATCTATCCAAATGCTTTGTGGTGGAGCGCGCGCACCGTACCCCGGGACAGAAGCCAGCGCAGGGAGCCCCATCTCGGCCAATCATACTGAAAATATTAAATTACAAGGACCGCGACTCTATACTGAGGGCTGCGCGGGAGCAGGGTGAAATAAAGTGGGAGAACGCCAGGATAAGCGTATACCCGGATCTCACGATGTGCGTGCAAAAGGCAAGAAGACTTTTTGATACGGTGAAACGGGAGCTGCGCACCAGGAATATAAAATATGCTATGTTATACCCGGCTAAGCTGAAGATAATGGCAGATGGGGGCACGCGATTCTTCACAGATTCAACGGCGGCGTGGGAATACCTGGAGGGAATGCGACAGCCCCCACGAAGCCCACGCACTGTGCAGAATGAGATCGAGGATCTGTGAGACAAGATCTATGTCATGCGCGAGGTAAAATGATGAAAAATGATGCCCATGATGCCTCGTAGAATGCTGATGAATAAAACGGAATAGTTATGCGATTGTTTGTATTGACTTTGCGACATGTTTGATTACATATTGGAAGTGCTCAGAGCGACACCGACTACAAAATGAGAGGAGGCGGTGCTTAGTGAACAGCGACGGATGTGACCTTGATTGGATGCGGCGCAGATTGACGGGAGAGAAAACTGGAAGGAGGCGGGGCGACCTGATGTATGCTGCAGCCCATGGCCGCGCCCCTTGCAACAAACCCCTCTACTGGACACAGAGAGACTATACACGCCAGGAACGCCAGGAGCGCCCCAGAACATTGCGAACTAGCTGGTGATAAGTACATGGAGGGGCGGAGTGGAGACGGATGCCGCTCATTAGGGTTTGGTGGTGTAAAATGTGTCTCCAATGGAACGGAGAATGGGACAACAGGGACGAAATGAAATGGTCCTTGAGTTGTTGCTGTTATAGGTTGGGGGGAGTTTTAAATGTTTTTGCCCTAGGGTGTATGACAGACCCGACTCAAAACACAACCCAAAACTGGGTGGAATGGTGGAATGAAGAATGTATGAGTGTGGTTGCAGTTATAGTAAAGTTATGGGCGAAGTTAAAACTGGGAGTAACGGGTTCAGGTCACGTGAGGCACATGAGAAATGAGCAGATGCGGTGGAAAGATGATGTTGAATGCAAGAGACGTAACAATACAGTGCGAACGCAGACGTTTAGGAAAAGAAATGGGAATGCATGAAATAAGGATATGTACATGGAATGTCCGAGGATTAAATGAAGCAGGTAAACAACAGAATATTATGAGATATTGTGAAAAAGTGAACGCAGATGTGCTCCTGCTGCAGGAAACACACCTTACAGAGCAAGGCCATAAAATATTTGCACGTAAATGGGGCAATAATAGATTTTACTCATCATTTCAGAAGGGAAGCAGGGGAGTGTTGACAGTGATAAAGGCTAACTCACCATTCTTGCTGCTAGACAAGCGTGTGGATACGGCAGGTAGATATGTCATAGTGACAGGCCTCTTGCATGGCAGACAGGTGACAATTGCAAATATATATGGGCCAAACTACGATACAGTGGCATTTGTAGATAAGGTGTTTGAGGAAATACAGTGTGCTGAGAGTTCAATATGCATATTGGGAGGTGATTTTAATTTTGTATTAGACACAGTACACGACAGATCATCAACAGTAGTGCGCCCCCAGTCCAACAGCGCGCGGCAAACGCTTAAATATATGGCGATGCATAACATGATAGACGTGTGGAGAGTGCTGCGCCCGACGGAGGGAGGTTTCACCTATTACTCACAGGTACATAACATGCATTCGAGGATAGACCGATTCTTGGTTACTGATACGCTGGTCCCCCACATTTCTGAAGTATTGCTGGCGCCGAGAAGTCTCTCGGACCACAGCCCACTCCAAATGAGGATAGAATGGGTGGGGGGCATGAACAAGCTGAAAACCTGGAGATTTAAACCATTAACAATGAATGATGCAGCAGTAGCCGCGAAGGTGAATGAACATGTAACACTATATTGTGAGGCGAATAAAGTGGGAGATACGACGGCAACTGCGAGATGGATGGCATTTAAGTGTTATTTGAGAGGGATTATGGCGACAATAGAGGCTGGGGAATTAAGAACAGTACGTGCGGAGCTGCTTGAGAGGGAGGAAAGGCTGGCTGAGCTAGAAGAAGAATACTATGCGGCCCCTACCAAAAATATGCTAGCTGACATACATGTTAAGCAACAGGAATATAAAGAATTGATAACAAAGGAAACAGATATGATGGGAAAGGCGGGGAGAGCTAGGAGATACTGGCAAGCAGACAAGGCCAGCTCTCTGCTGGCAAGGATGCTTAAACCAGAGAGGGGCGCGAGTACGATAACTTCAATAAAGAGACTAGATGGCTCGATCACCACACTTCCAGCTCAAATATTAAGGACACTACAGGACCACATAAGCACACTGTACAGAGACACCTCGAGTAAGCCAGCAAGTGAAATCATTACATACCTAGGCAGGATGAAGCTTCGCAGATTACCTAGAGGAAATATGGAAGAGTTAGAAGCGCCCATATCGGAGGAGGAAATCAGGGAGGCAATAGGCACACTAAAGGGAGGGAAGACACCTGGCTGCGACGGATATGGGAACGAATTCTATAAATACTATAAGAGACAGGTAGCCCCAATGCTATGCGACTTATATGCAGAGGCATACGAGAAAGGCACATTCACCGGGCTGCTCAATACAGCGAGAATAGTCTTAATCCCAAAACCTGACGGTGATAGGCAAGACCCAAGAGATCTCAGGCCATTATCCATGATAAATTCGGACCTTAAAATCCTAGCGAAGGTACTTGCGACGAGATTAATAAAACACATCGCTCTGGTGATAGGCCCAGATCAAACTGGATTTGTCCCCAATAAATCGACAGCGCACGCTATACGCAGGGTGTTTGATGTCTTGATGACGCTGCCACCTGATAGTGCTGTGGGCCTGATAGCTTTTGACGCTCATAAGGCCTTTGATACAGTAAATTGGTGCTACCTATTTGAAACAATGCGAAAGATGGGATTTGGACACTCATTTAGAAAATGGGTTAAGATCTTGTATACAGACGCCAAGGCACACATAACGGCAAACGGGACACAAACACCAGATATAAAAATTGAGAGAGGCACTAGACAAGGATGCCCCTTGTCAGCCCTGTTGTTTGCGATCTGTATGGAACCATTGATTACACAGCTTAATGAAAACCTACCAAACGAGGGAGTGGTGGTGAATGGAGTCTATACGCTGACTGTTGCTTATGCTGATGACCTCCTGCTTGTCTTGAACTCGCCAGACGATTCTACACAAGCAGTCATAGAAACAATAGAGGCACACGGAACATATGCGGGTTTCCATATCAACTGGAAAAAAACAGAATATTACCCATATGGCCCCATGGCACCGCGTACATCCAATGATATAAGAATGAGAGTAACACCAGACTACATAAAATACTTAGGTATAAAAATTGCACGTACAACAGGTGAATTATATGACCTCAACTACTCCACACTCATTGAATATCTTGGAGAAAAGATAGGGGTATGGGAAACATTGCCGCTATCAATAGCTGGCAGGATTGCAATCATAAAAATGATAGTACTCCCAAAATTCCTATATGTATTTAATAATGTCCCCATTCATGTCCCTAATGAGTTTTTTAAGATCTGCAGGTCCAAAATAAACACATTTATATGGGCAAAAGCCATGCCAAGGGTTGCCTATGCCACGCTGACGCGCGCATATGAGGAGGGAGGGTACGAGGTGCCAGATCTTCAGAAGTATTACCAGGCTGCGCAGCTACAACACGTAATCCGATGGCTGGAGCTGACGAGCTCTGACCCACAAGTGCAGATGGAACAAAAAATGGTGGGTGGATTGCGTGCAGAACGGTACCTCGTAGATAATAGACACAAATGCAAAATGGGACCCTCACCTGCGAGAGTGGGACTAAACATATGGAAAAAAGTGAACAGAAGCATAGATGGTGGACAGCATTATAGCCCGCATCTATCATTATGGGACATATCGATTGACAACCCCAGACTAAACGAAAAGATGTTTGAGAAATGGGTGGAGAATGATGTGTTAACAATACAAGATCTGTTTGTTGATGGAACCCTTAGGGATGACAAAGACATTGTAGACATGGCAGGAGGGGGCTTGATAACGTACCTCAGATGGCGAACATTGAAAGCTTGTATCCAGGATAGATGGCACACATTACCGCTAGAACCAGTACCAAACCCATTACTGTCGCACGTCATGACCACGATTACTGAGAAACATCAAATAACGCAAATATACAGAGTGCTTAGGGATGCCCAAAGCGACACACCAATTAAACAAAAGGCGCAATGGGAAACAGACATGGGTGGAATGATAACGGATGTACAATGGCAAAGAGTGTGCGCCCTAACTGGGAACCTATCCATAAACACGAAGCTGAGACTTACACATTATAGGTTCCTTACGAGGTCCTACCGCACGCCAGAAACACTAAACAAAATGCACAACAAGGAAGACATTGCGTGCACAAAATGTGGATTGGTCAATGCAGATTACATACATGTGGTATGGCTGTGTGAAAGGATACAGAAATATTGGAAGGAGGTGATGAGTGAGATTAACAAAGTATGCCAGATGAGCATTGAAACCACTGTGCGAAGTATATTCATAGGTATACTTCCGAAAATGTCGGCGGCCCGCACCAAATGGGTGCAGGTGGCAATTGCGGTGGCAAAACTCGTACTGGCAAGGAGGTGGGTGAAACCAGTTGAGCCTAGTTATCTGGACTGGCACAGATCATTGGCGTATTGTGAACAACAGGAAGGAGTACTGAGGGCTATCATGCATTGGACGCAGGCTCCAAAGGACATATGGGTGGAGTACAATGCTTACATGCTAATGCAGACAACGGGCAATAGGAGTGATAGTGAGCAAGAATGATGTAAATATGTAAAGAGCTAATGCTAAATCTCATATGTGCTTGGAGATCACGTGGGATGCGGCAGTGAGCAGTCGCAAGCTTGAGAGCTCCGTGCCCGGCCAGGCTAGCATATGCTAACATAACGCGTAAACGACAAACTTGGAGGCGATTTTTTTATCCAGACCGATATAAGAGAGACTGCTCGTTGGATTGTGCACGATGGGTGGAAAGGATAAACAGAAACAAAAGCACATGAGCGATTTCGTTGCTGTGGCGAAGGGAAGAGGTGGGACGCCATGCGCGGGAAAGTCGGGGGAGCCGACCCAGACACCGGAGTCGCGATGCTTGGAGATGGAAACTCAGGGGTCGGATGATACCATTGACCTTGCTGCAGTAATGAGGGAAATTCAACTCTTCAGAACTGATATGTCGACAAAATCCGATCGACTTGAAATGAAGATGGACCTTTTTCAAACAAGGTGCAACTCCATGGAGGATCGCATAAAGGAACTGGAGGAGAGGCTCTCCTCTATGGAAGACAGGCTACCCGGGATGGCGGAGCTGCAGAGCGCGCAGGGTGCCTCTCTCAGAGTGATGGAAGCGGGTCTTGATGGACTCGAGAACCGTGGGAGACGCAACAATGTACGCGTCGTCGGACTCCCGGAGGGCAGTGAGTCGGGGCGCCTGCCGGATTTCTTTGAGAAGCTTCTGAGGGAGGTACTCCCGAATGCCAACTTCTCTACTTTCTTTTCAGTGGTCCGTGCGCACCGTACACTTGGTCCTAGACCGGCGCCTGGTGCCCCACCGCGTGCAGTGTTGGTGCGGTTTTTGCACTTTCGGGACAGGGATGCAGTGTTAGCAGCTGCTAGGGAGAAAGGTGAGCTTAAATATGGGAATGCTCGTATACAATGCTTTCAAGACCTTTCGATTGCTGTTCAGAGGGAGAGAAAGAAATTCGAAACTGCCAAAAGGATGCTTCGAGATAAGGGAATACGTTACGGGATGATGTTTCCTGCGCGCCTCCGTGTTGAAGCGCAGGGCAAAATCCTTTTCTTCTCTGACCCCAAGGCTGCATGTGACTTTGCAGAGAGAAGCAGTGCATCAACCCCTACTAGAGCTGATAATGCGAGATCAGAGGAAATCTGACGTGGTAAATATTTTGGTAGAAGGGGGTTTGATGCTTGGTATCGGAATATAAAGAAAGTGAGTTTTTTGTTTTACTTTTCACTATCACTGTTTTCTGGTTAATAATGCACTTCTTCTATGCTGACTTTGGAAATGGCTGCCGGACCTGGGGGACTACTTAACCGCATGGCTGCAGTGGATGAACACATGTAGTTGAGAGATAGCTGGGCATGGGCGGAGGGATACAGTACATGGATGCAAATTCGCATGAGGACCCGGCAGAGAGGGGTTGTTTCTTGTCGTGCGACTCGCAAGATCAACAGATTGGCGGACTCTGTTCCTATTGGTGGACTTGATGATCGTCGCTGGGTCGGCCTACTTGTGACAGCGCATGGTAATGCGGGGCGACTCCCTCCAGTGGTCATATTGCATACGGCAGATGAGTGTCCCCCTGTGGGTGACAGCCGCTCTGGATCCCTCCTACGCCACGCTGGCGACTGTTTTCTTATGCCACGTGAGACAGTGATACTGATACAGCGATGAAGAAGGGGACATGGTCGTTTTTTCAGAGGTTGCTGAGATGGGCTGGCAGGAGGTGCGCAGAGCTCTCCTCCCCGCATTCGCATGAAGATCTCCAGATGGTGTTTTAAGGGTGGAAATGTTGTTATAGTTCTACTGGTTGTGTTATTATTATTGGTTAGATTTATGTT